>SNQJ01S0208291.1:0-16188 GCA_010110895.2 Picea sitchensis | reverse complement strand
TCCATATTTACTTCTTATAAACCATGAAAAAACAATAATGAGTCATATTTACATCAAACAATCTTGGGTCCATTACCCAAACCTTTGTGCTACGGGGGTTTCTTCAAGGGTTGACATCAATGACAACCAACCTTAATCAACATGAATCACCACTTAAGAGGGAGATGTGTGGGAGTGGTAACTTTCCACTTGTGAGGATTAGGTAGAGAGGGAGTGTCTCTCCCATTGGAATTGACACCCCTCTCTCATAATGCGCCACACACACAAGGAAGGTTGAGTTCTAGCATTGGGATTTCCACCCTTTTCCAACTCACTCAAAAACTCGCCTAACACTCTAGATGACTTCCCTCCATCCTCTGTTGAATAAAGACAAAGGGAGAACATGTCCCTGACATGTTTCCTTATTAATAGGTTGCTGATTTTTATTGATTTTTTCATGTCTTTTTCTCCTTTTGTGAGAAAAACTTATTTTTGAGTGATAAATATCACTTTTTTGACTCCAAAAAGGGGGGATAAGAGTTTAGGGGGTGCTCTGGATTAGAAAACGAGAAGAAACATGGCACATGACAACATCAGATGCTACTTTTATGACTTTTACAATTAAAATAACCCATTTGAAGGAATTTTTTTATTGACTGAAAATATTAGAAAAACCTATGGGGGACTTAGCACAATTTCCATATGACTCAAAAAATATGACCTAGCATGGTAATATAAAAATTTGTAAACTAGACATTGGAATTCCATGCCAAGGCCTAACCACGAACACATGCTCCAACTTTAAAGGCAATTTGAGTGAAAAAACTTAGAAATTATAACTCGCCTAATTTCTCAGGAAATAAATATTGAACAAGTGAAAAAAAGAACTCTAGAGTACATAATCGTGCTCAAGTCTTGGGTGGCCAAGTCGTTTAAAAATTCATCATGCTAATATCATTTATTACAATGCCCCACATGGGATGGAAATGCTAAAAAAGGTGGTCAAAATGACCAACTGAACTTCTGAAAACTGAAATTTGAGCAATTGATTTCTTAGTCTTTGGTGGCTCAACTGCAAGTCCAACTAGTGAAAATCAGTGGATAACAGGTACAACAAGCTTAAATTTCTTATCAATTGGATTTATACGCTTGCATCTTGTCTTTCCTTTTGTCTCATCCAGGTACAATCATCTTTTGCAGGTACCCAAACTCTTGGAAACCACAAACCATCTCCGAAAGCTCGTTTTCAAGACACTCTCCACATAGCAACTTGAATGATAGGGGACTCTCTTCAAAAATATCACTTTCCATCTCATTTATCGCTATGGTCACCCAAGATTCCCCCCTTGTGTTGGATTTATCCATCAATAAAGTGAGGGGAGGGTTTATCTGAGGTGACAGTGGGTAGACTCTCCCACCGTTGCCACCATAAAATTTGCATGATAAAATTTTGGCATAATTTCCGTGGAGGATTTTGAATAATATATCGTGCCCTAATGACACTTTTGAAACGTATCATCCCAAATCCTTTACCCCTAGATTTCCTAGAGATTCCACCTGAAGGAATTTCCCCTTCCATCTTTGATGAGCTCTTCTTGAAGCTCCTATGGCGACTCCACCTTCCCAGAATCTGACTTCCCTTAATAATTTTCCCCCAGGGATATTCAAACCCTATAAGGTTTACCGTATAAGGCCTCCTCTCAGCTCTCCCATTGTCAAAACCATTTTACAAGGTACCCTTCCCCTTGCTCCAATGTCTCACCCTTGGGAAAAATATCTCTACAATTCCTTGAACATGGCCACCATTCTCGGATATCCCAATACCATGCTGAAACAATATCATAAATGGTTGCCAAAGTTTCCAGGAAATAATGTGTTCACTGTTGATGATCATCTCTATGCCATGGGTCGAGACATGGAAAATGCATAAGTGGAACATGAGAATGTCGCAATGAAGCTACTAGCCTCATCATTAACCAAATATGCTCAGAGGTGGTTCAAAGGATTACTTGACAATTACATAACAACTTATGAAGAGTTTTCCAAGTTATTCAATAACATATGAACAACAAATAAATACAACATAATTCTTGTAGCATAGTTCAATCAGACAAATAAAAAAGGAGAATGAAACAGTAAGTGAATTTGACAACAGGTTTGACCGATTATATAGTCAAATCCCAACATATCTACTTCTTATAGCTGCAACTATTTGTCTACTTTACATGAATGCATTCAATGGGAAATTTAATTTCAATATAAAGTACAAGAAGCCCACCACCTTGGCACAAGCCAAAGAGTACAATGAAAAAATTGAAGACAACCTCCTTGACTCAAAGGTTGATCCTTTTCAGTATACTCATGCCAAGGAATAGACAAACACTAAGGCTTCTAGTAGAAGTGCTCCTGATCCAATTTCCCTCTTGACTAAGAAGATATATCAGATGAGTACTCAGTTTTTTCCAAGCTCAGAATCAAATCATGGGCTGATTAACCACTGTGGAAAGAAATCAATCTACTTCTAAACCTCAGTTTACTAGACAACAGAGAAATTCCATAGGTTGGAAACCAAGGCATCAACAAGAGGCAAAGGCCCATGATACGTTGAACCTAGTTGGAATGGTCAACACAGAGAAGACATCGTGGTTTGCTCCATGTCAATAACTTGACTAAGAGGATGAATGTCCTCGACAAGATGAAGACTCTCTCGACAGTATGAAATTCATAGATATGATCTATAACTTCCAAGAGGAATAGGTCACAAAAGAACATATTGAAAAGGCCATAAGATAGGGGGAAAGAGAGGGAATAATCTACGTGTTAAACCATTTAACATATGATTAGAGAAAGGAACAGAGGAAGAGTGAATTTTTGGCATACACTAGAAGAAATAAAGCTCCAGTTCCTCCGTCACAACCTTCCGCTCCCCCTCATCCAGAAGCAACTGCTCCTCCTCCATATACAGAGAAGATGGTCCCACCACTTCCACCTCCATTACATGAGTTTCTCACAAATCCCACTCCAATAAAAGATGAGATTCAATTGAACATAGAAATTGCAACCATGTTTGGGAAGTTCAATATGACGGTCCATGTAACAAAAATGTGCAAAATTCCTTCTGCAAGGAGGGAAATATTGAAGTTATTACAGGTACCAATTGAGAAGGAGGACCCTCCAATAATTTTTAACACCATGTATCTTGATCAACAAAGGGACAACAACCCTCCTTTCTGTCTTTCCTTTGGTATAAATGGCCTCCGCGTAAAAAATTGTATGCTGGATTCCAGGGCCTCAACAAATGTCATGTATTTTAAGGTAATGGAACAACTTGGCTTAAATACGACCCAACCATATGGAAATGTTTGTAGCATTGATTCTAAGAGGGTGAAGGTTTATGGACTATGTGAGAACGTTGAGGTCTTCCTGATTGATTTTTCGCATATCAACCTCCTTATGAACATAGTAGTGATTTATGTCCCAGATGCTTGGGGGATTCTCTTATCGAGGGGTTGGTCTGCTTCTCTTGGAGGTTTTATTAGCATGGATATTACCCATGCACACATTCCCATGGGGGATGGCACCTTTGAGATATTATATAGTCGAGAGTGGGCCGAAAAGCATGTGATGGACCCCAACGGTCCTAATTACACAAGTGAGGGTGAGTGTGATGAGGTTCCATACACCATTGAACATGATCCACTAGACTTATGTTTCATGCAGGAGGACTGCATAGATATGCTACTCCCAAGGAAAAATGAATACAAAGAAAATATTGCGAAGTTCCAATGGAAAGCGCCAGGGTCTATCCAGATATTGAAGAAAGAAGATAATAAGGACAAACAACGTGAAGAACCCATCAAAAATGCGATCAACACAAGACCTCCTTCCTATCCTTACATTGAGAATATACCTTACATAAACTACAATGAAGTAATTCTTTCATTCATGTGGGACAAGAGGAAGGACAATCCTAAATATGAATAGAAGGATGACAATGCTTGGATTGGCCCTTACATTATCAAGAAGAAGCCTAAGAAAGAGAAGTACTACTTGAGAGCTTTGGATGAGAGAAATATTCCATTAACAGTGGATGTGTATCTTCTCTGGCCCTACATTAAGAGAAATTGACTTCTTCAGGGCCACTAGGGAATTTTGATTGGTCAAGGATAAATCTCTATTGTTACAAACTTATGGTATAGCCATTAGGGCTACTGCAAACTCTCTCTTTTCAATCTTGATTTCTCACTCTTTTACTGCTGAAAATTGTTGTCAAGTTTCTATTGTTTATCTACTTGATATTGGCTATTTGATCCAGGTGGATATTGGTGGCCACCCACCTATTCCAACTGGCTCCTTTTGATAGTTTTAGTTCAACACATTCTTCTGTAATTGTTTGTAATTGTGGGTTCTACACTTTTGGGGCTCTCTGAAGCCCTACACAACTGCCAGGTGGAGTTTGGTGGCTTCCCACCTAATCCAACTCTCTTATTTTGGAAGTTTTCATGTCAGTACATCTTTTTGTACTTCCAGGGACATTTTGGGGCCCTAAACAATGTTTGTTTTCCTTACCATAGTCAAACTATATCCAAAGTTAGATTTTGAAGGAACAATGTGTATTTTCCGAAAATACCTTTCCAACGGGCTATAGTTCACCTAAAACGGAGGTCGTATGAAAAATTTACGACCCCAGGAAGCTGAGGTACCAACTTACCCATCGGGGCCCACATAACTTTTTGCATTTCATATCCTAGGGTTAGGTTTTTGGATGTCTAGGGATTTGGTATTCATGAGTAATGTTAAAAAGGTCTCTGGAGCCTCATTGTAATCATTCTGCTAAGATGGATGCACGTAGCAACCACATCTATTCTGAGAGATAACTACCACCATTCGAGCAAGTTTTTTTCAGTTCTGCAGTTTTACAGTTTCAACCTATTTTATTTATTCAATAAAATTTAATGTTCACTGGATATTTATTATTTTTATCCATATCTCTGTTTTATTTTAGTCAGTCTGTTATTTATTTCATTCCTCTCATAAATCTGGATCAGTGGTATTAGAACGATCTTCTCTTCATTTTTTTTTTTTTTGTGCATGTCCTCGACAAGATCTGGGTACAAGAAGTTGGGGCTCGAACTAGTCAAGCCTTTGCAATATCGGCCACGCTGAGCCCAAGAAAAACTCATGGGGGACAAGAAGAAATATGATGGAGCAGGATATCCTTTTAAATTGTTGCTCGAGGAATCCCTTGCGCGATAAAGGAACAAAATGATGGATAACTTTGCATAGATCCTTCGATGACTTCCCATAGGAGACACATCTTCATCAAGCGGCCATGCAACCCCCTTCAAGGTACAAGTAAATTTTATATTCAATTATATGAAGGACTAATAGATGCAGATGTTTTAGATAAATGGTTGAATATGCTCTAAGGGTATTTTTCAATCCACAATTTTTTCGATAGGGAAAATATTACTTTTTCACTCCTCAAGGCCATCCCCCATGTTAAGGATTAGTGGGATACTTACCTTGAGTAAAGGGCCATAGAGGAATCTACAATATTTGTGGTCGCCCCCACATGGGATTCCTTCAAGGATTCCATTAAAGAAAAATACTACCTTGTTGGAATCTATGAGGACCAATACACAAGATGGACCACTCTACATCAGGAAAGGGACCATACAGTACCAGATTTCATCAATATTTTCTATACCCTACGCACCAAATTGGGTATCAAAGACTCGAAAGGACATATGGTGCTCAAATACCATGTCCATATGCATAGATACATTCAAACATAAATGGAGTTTCTAGACATCACATCATTAGGTATGGATTATAGATATGCTGTTAAGATTGAGCAAAAATTTAAGCAGAAGAGGTGAGAGTTTGGATCTACAAACTCCTCATAGTCGAAGCAGGGAAAAGGCGGCCCCAACCCACAAAACAATGGAGAGAGAAAATATGGCCACTCTCAGGAAAACCAATCCAAGCCGCAACATAAGAAGGCTAATGAGAAGTCGAAGAAGGGCACGAGAAAGTGGTGTGAATACCATAAAATACCTTGGCACAACATTGAAGAATGTTACTCAAGGAAGTCACTGGTGTCTCAGCTAAAAGCTTCCGAGTCAAAGGAATATTCTGACTCCAAATCAAATCCAGAAGGAGGGAATCATATTATCAATGTCGAACCCAATGCCACTTTCGCCACCACCAAAGTCCAGCCAAGCGGACCAGAAGAACCAAAGGAAGGGGAATGCCTCTTTCACTCACAGATGTGGGTAAAGGGGGCTCCGCTTCATTTCATTGTTGATAGAAACAACCATAACAACATGATCTAAACAGAGTTCGTCGAGCAAATCGACCTATCGATGACACCGCATCCAAAACCCTACACCATTGGCTAGCTTCACCAAGGAAGAGATCTCTGTGTCAGCCAACAATGTCGTCTGCCCTATGACATCAAGACCTTCAAAGATGAGGTATTGTGTGATATTGATCCCCTTGAAGTTTGTGATGTTATTTTAGGAAATCCATATTTGTGGAAGCAACATGTTGTGTATGAGTCTAGGCCCTACAGTGTTATTATTACTTTGGGTAGACAATTGTACAGGATACCTATGTTCATCACAACTACAATAGGGCTCTGCATAACTCCACCAACCATAGCCCATTTCAGGTAGGGCTGGGATTCCAAACCTTGGGTCCCATTGATGTTGCACTACCTCTTGCAACCACACAGAAAAAATATTCCCATGTTCATTCTAAGGCCGACACAACTACTAGATTCATTGAGAACATTCAACACATCCACCAACAGGTCCATGAGATTTTGCAGAAAGCCAATGCTAAGTACAAGCAGTGCCATGATCAACATCGGGTACTGCATAATTTTCAGTTGGGAGACAAGGTCTGGTTACATTTACAGAAATAACGCCTTAAAGGGCCCCATCTGAAGCTTCGTCCACTTTGCTTGATCCAAAATGGATCGAGAAATGCCTAAAAATCAAAGTTCTCAAAATTAGATGAAACCAACACCATTGCGTAGGCCTCGTTGTGTCGATTCAGACCATATATGTTTTTTCCAAAAATGGACATTGTATGCGAAATTTATCATGATCTGAAGTTCAGGTCAAACATGTAAAAAAATTCAAAGTCAAAGTCAACTGGTCAAAGTCCGTACAACTGACATGGAAGATGATGTCAACAGTACGTGATGATGATGTCAGTAGGGTGATGTGGCAACACTAGGAGATGAAATGTGTCAGTCATTTTTGGATTTTTCGGGTTGAGTTGGACCAGTACTGAAGTGACACGTGGCACTATACAAAAGTGACACGTGGAAGTATGGATGCTGACGTGGCATGGTGACATGTGGCAGTACATATGCTGATGTGGCATTGTACGGATGCTAATGTGGCACTATATTGATGCTGATGTGGCACTGCATGAATGATGATGTGACACTATATGAACGATGACATGGCACTATATGGAAAATGATGTGGCACCGTATGGGCAATGACATGGTAGGTGACTGTGTAGGGTGACGTGGCCGTATGATGATGTGGTAGCCTGTACGGATGACATGTGGTAGGTGACTGTGCAGGGTGATGTGGATGTATGATGATGTGGTAAATCATATGAATGACACATGGCAACTGACTATGCAGGGTGACATGGCTTGGGCCAATGAAGAGGTTAGACGTGGCCCAATGAGCAGGTGCCACGTTGCACCTTCTTGAATGCCAAATATGGTGGTTACCACCAAATCTTGCGGAGATCCTCCAAATCTGGCAGAATCTCGCTAAATATGGCCAACTATCGCTAAATTTGGTGGAGTCTAGCTTATTTAGTAGGGCATGGAAATCAATAAAAAGGAGTTTTTTTGGCACACAAGTCGAGATTGTATGGCTCTGACAGAGTGAAACATTAGGATTTGTGCCAAGGGGAGGTGTTGAGGGAGTGCTCAGAAGCAGGTCGACTTTATACTCAAAAGTTGCAGAATTTTGAGGGGAGTCTGAACATGGCTTCTATTTTTTCATCTGAATAACCGAACATAAAAGTGCCTCCAGAGCCCAAGATGTCGAGCCAAGCATAGCCGACTTCATACTCAAAAGTCTTAGAATTTTCTGTTCCAACCAATGGTGATGTTTTTTTATGTCCAAAAGTTACAGATCTGAAAAGTGGTTTCAAGAGCTGTTATGTAATCATTTCTTTTGTATTCTTAAAGCATTGAAGATTAATAAGAATCCTTCCCCACTGAGACAAAGGCTCGGAGACGTAGGAAACTTTGTCGAACTCCATTAACAATATTTGTGTTATGGGTTTTTGTTCTTAATGTTTACTTTCTATTATGTATTCTTTATGTTGGCTGCAACATTCTTTCATTAAAATGTTCTTCTTCTCTTAATTCCTAAGTGGTAAATAAACTCATGCATAAACTTAACCATAGTATTTAAAATTTCAAATTTCGGATCAAGTGGTATCAAACCAGATTGATAATTGGTTGTTTGAGTTTGCATGATTACCAGGGAAAAGTTAAGTCATGGTGAAGGAGAGATTGTAGAAGGAAATCCATAGATTGGATCAAGAAAGAGGACATCTCAAAGTGAGAATATGGCATCAGAATAAGGACTTTCTCAAAATGAGAGAGAGTTTCAAAGAACTTTATTTGCCATGTAGGAGATGGTAAAAGTGTTTTATGACGATTACTTGGAATGGAAGAGACCGGTTCAAGGGGAATCTTCAAAGCAAGCCAAAAGTGAAGAAGGAGATGACCCTCCAAAATATCCTCCTTCATCTCCATATTCTTCTTCTTATTCAAGCACAAGTTCAAATTCTACTGCAAGAAAACATTCTAATAAACATAAGCCTGGTATTCCATTACTTAAACTCGATGTAAAATTTGTTTTGACTATGTATCATGGAGAAGTTAATGCTAAGAAACTTGATAACTGGGTTAGACAGATGGAGGTATATTGTAATGTGCAACAAATCAAATATGAGGCAACCAAAATTAGCATCGTTTCATCTTGAAGGCATGACTCCCATCTGGTGGCAAAGTAAGATGCAACATGGAACTCAACAAGTTGGTAAGATTTTTCCATTATGGCATGATTTTATTTCCGCACTTAGAAAACAGTTCTATCCATTGGGATATAAGGAAAAGGATTTAATTGAATGGAAAAGTCTTAACTTAAGGAAATGCCAACCAGTGTAGGAATATACAGATGAATTTTGTAAGATGTCTTTGATGTTAGATGTTCCATTGACTACACAAGAAATGCTTATGAATTATATAGGAGGTTTTCCTGCTTATAATCATAATACTGTATTTATGTTTGGACCTACTAATCTTGATGAGGTTTCTGTTCAAGAAACTTATAATGAAGCAGGAAAAAATGGAGTAAGTGTATTAGGGGAATCATCTTCAAAGAAAGATGGCAAAGGGAATGGGAAGAAATAAAATTAAACAACAGTAAAGGAAGAGAAGCTCTCTTGCAAGCATTGAAATAAAGAAGGGCACAATGATGAGCATTTATGGAAATTGCACCCAGAGAAGAGACCAAAGTGGCTCAAAGAGAGGAAAGAGAGGCAAAAAGTTGCAACAACAACACGACCAACAGACTTAGGATTAGATTCAGGTGCTGAGTCTAAGACTACATCAGTTGGTTTGGAAAGTAAAATTGGTGATGGTTATGTTTCTATAAGTAATTTGTTTCATATAAGGGTCATAATGAAACATACTAAGATCGAAACATTGATAGATAATGGATCTCAATCTAACTTAATTTCAAAGGAAGTGGTTAAGAATTTGGGATTAAACACTAAGATGCATCACAAACCATATTCACTAAATTGGATAAGCAAAGATCACAAATTTCCTATAACAAATAAATGTATCATAAAGTTTGCAATTACATCTAAGTATGTGGATGACATAACATGTGATGTGGTGCCACTAGAAACATGTGGAATGGTCTTAGAAAGCCCTTATTTATATGATCACAAAACAATATTCTACAGAGAACATAATCAATATCACTTGTTTAAGAAAGGAAATGAATATGTTGTACATGCTCATCACCTAAAATCAAATCAATATCTTCTAGCAATGGAACAATTAAAGAAGGAAGCTTATGCAAGCAATACACCTATAATTGTGCCAAGTAAAGCAGTGGATCTTAAACATGAACATAAGATGGTTGTAGAATGGAATTTCAATTATACTTTGCTTCAAGATAAGTTAATGTCATGCAAGCCAATACAACATATTGGTTCAGTTTCAGTCATATTTCTGATGTTGTTGCTGCTAATGTTATCTACATGGATGGTAGTGGCTTTAGTAACATGTGAACGACTTCAAATGGATAACAATATGATTTCAGTTGTCATGGTTATTGTGCAATTGATTATAATGTGATAGGTGCACATGATAGATTTAAAAGACAAAGGACAAGTGGGGAGGCCTATCCCACACTTGATGACTGGTTAATATCCTTTTGGAGGACCAAAAGGTCTTAGTGGGGAGGAATGATCCAAAATGGATCCATAACAGCCTAAAAATAAAAGTTCTCAGAATCAGACAAAACCAACGCCATTGCATAGGGCTCATTGTGTCGATTCTGGCCATATATATTTTTATGAAAATTGACACTATATGCAGACGTTATTGCGATCTGAAGTTCATGTCAAACATGTAAAAAGGTCAAAGTCAAATTCAACTGGTCAAAGGACGTACAATTGACGTGGCATATGATGTCAGTATTAATTTATGATGACGTCAATAGGGTGACGTGGAAACACCAGGAGCTGACTCTTATTAGTCATTTTTGGTGTTTTGGGATGAGTTGGATCAATACGGAAGTGACATGTGGTAGTACAGATGTTGACATGGCAGGGTGACATGTGGAAGTATGGATGATGACGTGGAACTATATAGATACTAACATGGCACTGTATAGATTCTGACGTGGAACTGTACGGATGATGATGTGCCATTGTATGGATGATGATGTGGCACCGTACAAATTATGACGTGGTTGTATGATGACATGACAACCTATATGGATGACACATGGCAGGTGACTGTGCAGGGTGATGTGGCCGTATGATGATGTGGTAGCTTGTACGAATGAAACATGGTAGATAAATGTGCAGGGTGACGTGGTGATACATGGCCCAATGAGGAGGTGCCATGTGGCACCTTCTAGAAGGCCAAATATGGCAGTTCCACCAAATCTGGCGGTTACCAACAAATCTGGTAGAGATCCTCCAAATCTAGCGAAATCTTGCTAAATCTGGCTAACTGTCTCTAAATATGGATAACTATCGCTAAATTTGGTGGAGTCTGGATTATTTAGCCAGGCACGAAAAATCGAGAAAAATAAGTTTTTTTGGCATGCAAATTGAGACTATACGGACTGTGTAGATCTGACAGGGTGCAACATTGGGATTTGTGTCGAGGGGAGGTGCCGAGGGACTGCTCAGAAGAAGGTCGAATTTATACTCAAAAGTTGCAGAATTTCGAGGGGAGTCCGAATATGGCTTCTATTTTTGCATCCTAGTATCTAAACAGAAAAGTGACTCCAGATACCAAGATGTCAAGCCAAGCATAGCCGACTTCATACTCAAAAGTCTCAGAATTTCCTGTTCCAGCCAATGATGATGTTTGTTTCTATCCAGAAGTTGTAGTCATGAAAAGTGGTTTAAAGAGCTGTTATGTAAGCCTTTATTTTGTATTCTTAAAGAATTTAAGATTAATAAGAATCCTCCCCCCACTGAGGCAAAGGCCCGAAGATGTAGGCAACTTTGCCAACTTAGTTAACAATCTTGGCATTATGGTTTTCTTTTCTTAATGTTTACTTTCTATTTTGTATTCTTTATGATGGTTGCAACATTATTTCATTAAAATCTTATTCTTCTCTTAATTCCAAAGTGGTAAATAAAATCATGCATAAAATTAACCATAATCTTTAAAAGATCAAATTTAGGATCATTGTTATGGGCCTTACACTATCAACAAGGCTATGGGAGACAATTCTTTTGAGCTCAACACTCCCCCATTCTTTGGATTGCACCCAATGTTCAATGTGTACCTCCTCCAACCATATTTTCCACCATTGTTGGACACCTCAGAGATCGCAGAATAGTTGAAACCAACATAGCTCAACCCTGACTACATGGAGCAAACATCCACTGATCAGATAATGGACACACAAGTCAAGGGCACTTGCCAACCAAGGATCCAACTTTATCGGGTTATCAAGGTAGGGAAACTCATGCACCAAGGAAAATGATTCACCCAGAGAAAAATTCAACAGAAATTTCCTCACCTGATGGGGGCACTCAAAGCAATGGATACCATTGCTTCATAAGGGGGGAGGATTGATCTAGGTGGATATTGGTGGCCACCCAATTATTTCAACTGGATCCTTTTGACAGTTTTAGTTCAACACATTCTTCTATAATTCTTTGTAATTGTGGGTTCTACACTTTTGGGGCTATCTGAATCCCTACACAATTGCTAGGTGGATATTGGTGGCTTCCCACCTAATCCAACTGGATTATTTTGGAAGTTTTCATTTCAGTACATCTTTCAGTACTTCCAGGGCCATTTTGGGGCCCTAAACAATGTTTTTTTGGATTGACATGGTTAAACTGTAGAAAAATTCAAAGTTTTATGAAATAATGTGTATTTCTCAAAAATACCTTTCCAATGGAATATCACGCTCCTAAAACAAAGGTCGTATGCAAAAGTTACGACCCCAAGAAGTTGAGGTACCAACTTACCCATACGGGCCCACATAAGTTTTGGCATTTCATCTCCTAGGGTTAGGTTTTTGGATGTATAGGGTTTTTGCATTCATGAATAATGTTAAAAAATATTTGGAGTCTCATTGTAATCATTATACTCAGATGAATGTGCATAGTAGCCACATCTCTTCTCAGAGATAACTACCACCATTCAAGCAAGTTTTTTTTAGTTCTGCAGTTTTACAGTTTCAAGCTATTTTATTTATTCAATAGAATTTATTGTTCACTGGATATCTATTGTTGTTCTCCATATCTCTGTGTTATTGTATTCAATCTGTTATTTATTTTGTTTCGCTCATAAATCCAGATCACTATTGTTGGGCAAGTTGTTGGCTAGTTTCTTGGGGTAAAAGTTGCTGCTGTAGAAAATATTTGGTACATCCATTTGGATGCTCTCAAAAAAATTTGAAAACATCTTTTGGAAGCCATAATTTACCATCAAAGTTCATGCTTAAGTATTGGAAAGTTATATATTGTTTTAGTACTTCATTGTCCAATAACTATTTGACAATTTTGATGGTTAAATATGAACTAACTAGTTGTTTTACTTGATGATATTTATTTATGTTGACTGTTGCAATTAGGTACAACAATATTAACTTAATTTTCCATTGGATTTATAACCTTGTATCTTGTCTTTCCTTGTGTCTCAGGTAGGTACAACCATCTTCCCCAGGTACCCAAACTCTTGGAAACTATAAACCATCTCCGAAATTTCATTGTAAAGACACTCTCCACACATCAACTTGACCTATAGGGGAATCTATTCATAAGTATCACTTTCCATCTCATTTCACTCTTAGGGTCACCCAAGACTCCCCCTTGTTTTAGAATTCTTCCTTCAAAAAATCGAGGGAGGGTTTATCTAAGGTGATAGTGGGTAAGCTCTCCCACCATTATCTCCATTCAATGGATTGGGTTGGGATTTTCCCAACCTACAGTTTGTGTGATAATAGGTCCCATTCACACCTAGCCACTTCACATGGCATAGGAAATACCACGCTACAAGTACTATTCACACCTAGCCATGTCACATGGTGCAGGCAAGACTTGTACCAGACTACATTTTACTCCCTCAATCACTTCACATGATTAATTTGGGAAACCATTGGCCAGAGGGAGAGCCCACTGGAGGAGAAACATCACATATCCCTCTCGATGAGGGTGGACATTCTGCATCATGCTAACATTATCTCTGGAGTGCTCATACTTCACCCTAGACAAAGGCTTGGTGAGAATGTTCGTTGTCTACTTATCTGTGGATACGTATTGGAGCTCCATTGCTCCTCTCTGCACCATGTCTTGGATGTAATGGTATTTGACTTCTATATTCTTTGAATTTTCATGAAAGACTGTATTTTCTTAAATCTTCACACAACTTTGATTATCACAATATATCAAGGATGGCTCCAACTCTAGATTAAATAACCCTACAAGAAACTTCCAAAGACACACTTCTTCACGAATTGCAACACTAACTGCTATATACTCTGCCTCTGATGTATTGAGTGCCACTGACTTTTTTTTCTTCTTAACCATGAGATCATACCTGATCCCAAACTGAACCAAAATCCTAATGTTCTTTTCTGGTCCACTACACTCCCTGCCTAGTCAGAATATGTATATCCTTGCAGTTTTATTGTATTGTCTGAGACATATCTAAGTCCATATCCAACCGTACCATGTAGGTACCTCAACACATGCTTTGATGCTATCCAATGTACATGTCTAGGATTATCCATGTACTGACTTATTGTGTTCACTGCAAAGCTTATATTTGATCTGGTGTTAACCAGGTGCATCAAGGATCTGATCAACTATTTATATAACATGGGATCAACCAAATATGAAGATGAATCACTCAATAGATTTTGATTCATAACCATAGGTGTGTTCATGGACTTGCATTCCATCATCCTAAATCTCTATAGGATCTCAACTGTATATTTTCCTTGGCTAAGGAAAACCTCATCTAGCCTTTTCCACACCTCTAATCCCAAGAAATAGTGCATCAAACCAAGATCCTTCATTTCGAACTCTGAAGTGAGCTCTCTCTTGCACCCATATATGAGCTTATCATCCCCTATAAGAAACAAGTCATCCACATATAGTACCAAGATCAATGGGAAACCATATTCAACTTTGTAGTAAAGTTTGGGATCTACATCACTCTTGGTAAACCCAATCTCATTAGATAACTGTCTATTCTGGCATACAATGCTCTGGGTTCCTACTTAAGCATGTACAAATCTTTCTTCAATTTGCAAACATGGGACTCCTTCCCATGTATTATAAAACCTTGTGGCTTCTCTATGTACACTTCTTCTTCAATTACACCATTCAAGAAAGCAGTCTTGACATCCATCTGGTGTAATTTCCATCCCATAACAGACACAATATAAATAATAGATCTAATGGAAGTGTACTTTTCCACTTGAAAAAATGTCTCGTCATAATATTCTCCCTCTTTCTAGGAGAATCCTCTAGCCACAAATCTCACTTTGTACTTCTCTATGCTACCATCTACAACATGCTTGATCTTATAGATCCAGTTGGAAGTCACTACTAACTTCCCTTTAGGTCTCAAAACCACTTCCACACATCATTCTTCATGATGGACTGATACTCTTCCATCGTGGCATACTTCCACACTTTCTTCTTAGCAACTTCCTCATAAGAGGAAGGTTCTGAATCAATTATTTTACTCATCAATTCCACATAGCTGGAAAACTTGTGTTGTCTCTTGCTCTCTCTAAAAGATCCCATGGGAGATGCATGTCCTTCATCTTCCCACAAAGTGTTCTGGAGCCATGCTGGTCTCTTTCTGGCAACTGTAACTTCTCTGGGTGGATCTACAGGTATCTCTACTGCATTACTGCATCCCTTGGAGCCTCTTGCTCCTCTTTATCCTCATCCATGTGAGATGTTAAGAACCAAATATCAATATAGCATAGAAAAACCTCAGAATAAGTACTCAACGCCTTGAAAAAGAGAGAATTTCAGATAATAAGCCTCTTCGAGGGGGCAAAACCCTTTTACCCCACATAAATGTTCAAGTACAAGATGATTCCAAATGAAAATGTCTCCTTGGTATATATAGGAGACTAGGAGGTATAATTACAACTAATGGAATAAAGCCGACATAAATAAAATAACATTACTAATGTAATATACCCCAATTAAGGGGTAATGAGCCAATTAGGGCTTAACATGCCCCTCCCCTTGAGACAAGTGTTGTCCGAAACACTTGAGTAACTCTGGATGATTTTGTATAAAAGACTCATCTTCCCAATTGTAATCTTCAGCCGATAGTTTCCTCCATTTAATGAGATACTCTGAAATGGATCTATTCCTCAGCTGGCGAATTCTTGTGTCAGTGATGGCTTCAGGATC
>SNQJ01S0208290.1:0-16188 GCA_010110895.2 Picea sitchensis | reverse complement strand
TTACTTATCTTAATATAAAAATCACAGTTTCCTTTTGTTACTGTAATCAGATTTTCATCTATCATATTTCTGTATTCTGTTTAGATCAGTTCAGCTTATGCTCATGATTCGAATGGAAGAACTTCTCATTGCTTAGTGTGACCTTGCATTACTTATGTATTTGGTTGTATAAACCATGCGTTCTAATGTATTTGGTTGTCTAAGCTATATTCTTCACACCTCTTTTGTTATCTAGCCTCTGATTTACAGTTCCTGAAAGCACTGGTTCATTTAGTTATCTGATAAATAATCTTTTCATTGCACTATCTCAGTATCCCATTGATCCACCTACTGAAAACAATCCATTTCTTAAGTTACCAGGCATACTTAGTTTACAACCCTAAGTAGTTTCCTGGAGAGTTAACAGGTGCAACACAACTTCCAGGTGGGTGACAAAGTGTGGCTACATTTACAGAAAGAGCGCCTTGCTGGACCCCACCGCAAGCTTCACCCACTTCGATATGGGCCATACAACATCACCA
Organism: Picea sitchensis; assembly: GCA_010110895.2. NCBI lineage: Eukaryota > Viridiplantae > Streptophyta > Pinopsida > Pinales > Pinaceae > Picea > Picea sitchensis. Next base: position 15,667 of record SNQJ01S0208290.1, on the reverse strand, counting down.
AGATTGTAGGGTAAAATGCCTTCGAGCTCAGTATTCCATCATTCCTTGGTCTACACCCAATGTTCAATGTGGACCACCTTTGACCCTACTTTCCACCTCTACTGGACACATCTGACATGGTGGAACAACTCACACAAATAGATTTAAATCCAGACTGCATGGAACAAGACACAATTGATCATATTATGGACACACAGATCAAGAACACCTACCAACAAATGATCCAAATATATCGATTTGTCAAAGCAAGCCAACTCCTTCACTAGGGCAAGTGGCTCACCAGGGACCAAGTTTAGCAGAAGTTTCCTCATCTCATGGAGGAAATCAATGAAATGGGGACCATTTCTTCCTAAGGGGGTAGAAATGAACCAAGTGGATATTGGTGGGCACCTTCCTATTCCATTTGGACCCTCACCATTGTTTCTTTTAGTTTTCTAGTTTCCTTAATTGTAGCAAAATTTACTATTTTTTGCAGTTTTTCGGGTCCTGAACTTCCGGAGCTATTTTGAGGCCCTAAACAAAGTTTTTTGGGTATCAAACCTCCCATGAAGAACTATTTGTTCTACATTTGATATTTGTTGTTAAAATTGTAGTCCTCGGATATATCTTTCTAATTATGTATCATGTGCTTCAAACGGAGATAGTATGCCAAAGTTATGACCTCGTGAAATTGATGTACCAATTTACCCCAAGAAAGTTATGACTACATTGTGGCAGCAAAGGGATCAATATGTGCATGAGCTGACAAATTTGTTGCATACCCTACACACAAAGCTGGGTATAAAAGATTCATAGAAACATTTGGTGTTGAAGTACCGCAATTGTCTGCAAAGATACATTCAGGAGGAAAGGGAGTTCCTCGACATCTCCTTGCTTGGTACGACATACCGGTATGCTGCCAAGATTGAGAAGAAATTCAAACAGAAGAAGAGAGACTTTGGATCTTCAAATCAAAAGAAAGAAAAAGGTGCCCCCAAACTACAGAAAAAAGGAGAAAGTGAAGGCATGGCGACTCAAGACAACCTACCAAAGCCACAAGAAAAGAACAACACCGCAAAGTTGAAGAAGGACATGGGAAAGTGGTGTGAGTTCCATAAGATCTCCACTCACAACACAAGTGAGTGTCGGGCCAAATAGTAACTAGTGTCCAAAATGAGGGCTTCTGAATCAGATGCATGCTCCAACATTGAATCAGAACCCAAGAAGGGGAATGACAAAGGGAAGCATATTATCGATGCGGAGAGAAATGCCACCGTTGCCACCTCGAAGATCCAAAAGGAACAACTGGAAGATCAAAAGGAGGAGGATCATCTCTTCCACTCCCAAATGTGGGTAAAGGGTTCCCCGCTACAATTCATTATCGTCAGTGGGAGCCAAAAGAACCTCATTTCAGTAGAGGTCAGTGATTAGGATTTCTGACCACAACACACCCACAACCGTATACCATCGGTTGGCTTCACCAAGTATGGGATCTCCACGTCATCCAATAGTGTCGTCTTCCCTACAACATCAAGCCCTTCATCGATGAGGTATTATGTGACATTTCTCCTCTTAATGATTGTGATGTATTATTAGGCCAACCATACTTGTGGAAGCGATATGTTTTGTATGAGTCTTAGTCTCGCACTATTATTGTTACCTTGGGAAATAAGTTGTACAGGATACCAGAGGTACCACTGCCTTCCGCTATCTCTTTAGTTACTGCAAAACAATGCAGTAAGCCCATTTCAAAAACCGAGAATTTTTTTTTCCTGATGATCCACCCTCAGGGAAAGAATAAAATTGTGGCCACGACCTCTAGACATGGATCCTCCGCATGACATCAACAAATGTACAAGGTCATGGAGGAGTACCGAGACGTCCTCACCTCACCTGCAGAGGTGCCTCTACACTATCAGGTCAAACACCCCATTGATCTGACTCGAGGTGCATTGTTTCCCAATGGACCAATCTATCAGTGCTATGTTATGGAGAAAGATGAAATCAATAGGCAGATCTAGGAGATACTACAAAAAGGTCACATCCAGCCAAGTTCATCGCCCTTTGGGAGCCCGATCGTGTTGGTGCAGAAGAAGGAAGGGACTTGGATACTCTGTATTGATTCCCGGGCGCTGAACAAGATCATTGTCTGGAATAGGTACCCGATCCCATGGATTGATTACCTTTTGGACCAACTCATAGGGGAAAAATATTTTAGAAAGATCGAATTGAAGTCCGAGTATCACCAGGTACCGATCCAACCGTCCGATGTGTAGAAGAATTCCTTCAAAGCCAAGGGGGGCCTTTTCGAATGGCTGGTCATGCCTTTTGGGTTGACGAATGTTGCTGCAACCTTCATGAGGCTGATGGATGACATCTTGTGGCCATTCACCAACTCATTTGTAGTAGTTTACTTGGATGACATCCTGATCTTCAGCCAGACTTGGGAAGAACACATCCACCACATCCGACAGGTCCTCCAAACATTGCGGAAACACAAGTTGCGTACCAATTTGGAGAAGTGCACTTTTGGCATGACACAGGTTCAGTATCTAGGATACATTATTGATGAGCGTGGGGTGCATGTGGATCCAACCAAGATCCAAGTCATACGATATTGGCCATCCTTGACCACTCAAACAAAACTTTGCAACTTTTTGGGTCTTGCTAATTTCTAATGCAGGTTCATGTTGGGATTCTCTCATATCACTTGGCCCTTAAGTTAGGTCACCAAGGGAGGAATGAAAGAAAAATTATTTTGGTTGGAATCTCAACAGAAGGCATTTGTAGGATTGAAACATTGCCTCTATTGTTCCCCAATGCTCACATTACCAGAATTGCAACAACCATTTGAGATCGAGACAGATGCCTTTGACTATGCTATTGGGGAATTTCTTACTCAACAGAGGCATCCAGTGCCATATCATAGTGAGACAATGTCCCACACAGTCCGAAATTATCCCACTTATGACAAAGAAATGTATTCCATTGTGTAGGCTTACTGACAATGGAAGCATTACATTTTGAGGAAGGAAACGATCATTCACATAGACCACCAACCCCTACATCTCATACAGACAGAAGATAAGTTGCAAAACGATCACCATCAAAAGTGGTCCACATATCTGCAACAGTTTCATTTGAACATCAAGTACAAGAAGGGCAGCACCAATAATTTTGTAGGCTGCCTCAATTGACCACCGATCATGGAGATAACCACCGTGCTCAAATATCGTGGGCACGAGACTTTTGATTGGCCACTTCTCTACAAGAGCGATCTAGAATTTGGCCACACATACAAGATGCTCTTGAAGGGTAACCGAGTTCCAAATTTTCACCTCCAAGATGCACTACTATGTCACCTGGGACACCTTTGTGTTCTTTCAAGCGAGTGTGATAAGATGATTTGGGAAGCACACTACAGTCAGGTTATTGTGAATTTTGGGGTCAAGAAAACAATGGAAGTACTACAGAAGTATTTATATTGGCAAAATCTTCGACAGGGTTTTGGGAAGTACATCAGATCCTGCACTACCTGTGCCATTTCCAAACCAACCATCAAGAATCAAGGCCTCTATACTCTGCTACCTGCCCAATGTCAACCTTTGGAATCCATATCCATGGATTACATGTCGGGCCTCCCTTATACTAAGCATGGAAACAACTGTGTTTTCGTGGTACTCGACAGATTCTTGAAGATGGCCATTATGGCAACCTCCAAGAAGAATATCATAGCAAAATCCACTGCTAAACTCTTCTTGGAACGAGTGTGGGTACACTTTGGGACCCCATAGTCTATCATTTCAGATCGAGACAATAGGTTTCTCAGTACATTTTGGTCCAGCCTCTGGTCAATGCTGGACACCAAGCTTAGCAAGTCCACAGCTTTCCATCCCCAAACTGATGGCTAGATAGAGGTCGTCAATAGGATGATCATGAACATTTTTTGCATGTACAACTCAAAGAATCCACGCACATGGGATGAGAGCCTCCTTTATGTACAACATAGCTATAACCAGACCCTCCACATCTCAACCGACCACAGACCCTTTCAGGTGGGCTTGGGATTCCAACCACTATGTCCCATTGATGTAGCCATGCCCTTTGCAGCTACTCAAGCTGATTCAACTCATGTCCAGTTTGAAGCTGTCAAGGTGAACAGCTTCATTGAGCGCATTCAACACATTTTCCAATAGGTTCATGAATTATTGGATAGATCCAATGCTAAGTACAACCAACGGTATGATCAACATCGGGTGAAACACAACTTCCAGGTGGGTGACAAAGTGTGGCTACATTTGCAGAAGGAATGCTTCGCTAGACCCCTTTGCAAGATTCACCCACTCCGATATGGGACATACACCATCACCAAGGTTTTAGGGGTCAATTCCCTTGAGCTTAGTATTCCACCATTCCTTGGTCAGCACATAGTGTTTAATGTGGACCTCCTTTGGCCCTACTTTCCACCTCTACTGGACACATCCGACATGGTGGAACAATTCACACCAACATATTTAAATACAGACTGCATGGAACAAGCCACAAATGATTGGATTATAAACACGCATATCAATAACACCTGCTAATAGAGGAGCCATATATATCGAGTTGTCAAACAAGGCTAACTCCTTCACCAGGGCAAGTGGCTCACCAGGGACCAAGTTCAGTAGAAATTTCCTCATCTCATGGAGGAACTCAACGCAATGGGGACCATTTCTTCCTAAGGGGGGAGGAATGATCCAGGTGGATATTTTTGGCCACCCACCTATTCCACTTGGACCCCCACCATTGTTTCTTTCATTTTTTCAGTTTCCTTAATTGTAGCACAATTTACAATTTTTGGTAGTTTTTCGGGTCCTAAACTTCTAGAGCCATTTTGAGGCCCTAAATGATGTTTTTTGGGCATCAAACCTTTGAAAAATATGGGTCTATCTCAAACTTGATATTTGTTGTAAGCAGTGTAGTCCTCGAATAGGTATTTCTAATGGTGTATTATGTGCGTCAAATGGAGATAGTATGCCAAAGTTACAACCCCGGGAAATTGATGTACCAATTTACCTCGACAGGGCCCATATTCTGGCGTTTCACCTCCTAGGGTTAGGTTTTTAGATGTTTAGTGTTTCCATTGTTTCTCAATAATATATAGGCCTTCAAGCCTCATTGTAACACAAATTTAAGAGGTCTATAACTGCCACATCTCTTCTCAGAGATAAGCTACCAGCGCCCTAGCTAGTTTATTTCCATTCTGTCTGTAAACAAATTTCAGTTCTTTGATATTACTGAAATGAAGTGTTATTTCCATTGCATATTTGTATTCATGGTGATTTTTGTATTATGTTGCATTCCTACATAAATTTGGATCAATGGTATCCAGGGGTCTTCTCTTTCTCAATCCTTCTTTGCATGTCCCCAACGAGGTCGGGGTATAAGGAGTTAGGGCTCGATCTGGTTGAACCTTTGCAAGAACATCCTCTTAAACCGCCATGGCCGCCCCTGGGGGAAGAAAATAATGATGAGGGAGAAGGAGATCCTATCAAAATATTGCTTCAGGAGGCCCTTGAAAAACAAAGGAATGCAATGATGGATAACTTCGCCCATATCCTTCAACGATTGCCCAATGGCGGCACATCTACATCCAACAACCACTTTGAGGGCATAACCCCTTTTAAGGTACAAGTAAACTTTGAAATTCCCATATTTGATGTCCAAATATATGCAGAGGTCGTAGATAGATGGTTGAATCTAGTAGAAGGATATTTCTCAGTTCATGACTTTTCTGAACGGGAGAAGATTATCTTTTCACTACTCAAAGTCACCCCCCATTTTAAGGACTAGTGGGAAACCTACTGTGAGAAAAAGGATGAAGAGGAACCCTCTCTGTTCTCGACCATACCCACTTGGAATTCTTTCTGAGACACCATCAAGGAACAATATTATCCTATGGGGAGCTATGAGGACAAGTACATACAATGGACTACACTACGGCAGCAAAGGGATCAAGATGTGCATGAGCTGATGAATCTGTTCCATACCCTGTGCATAAATTTGGGTATCAAATATTCAAAGAAACATTTGGTGTTGAAGTACCGCAGTTGTCTGCACATATAAATTCAGAAGGAAATGGAGTTCCTCAACATCTCCTTGCTTGGTATGACATACTGGTATGCTTCCAAGATTGAGCATAAATTCAAATAGAAGAAGCGAGACTTTGGATCTGTGAATCAAAAGCAAGTGAACAGTGCCCCCAAACCATAGAACAAAGGACAAATCCAATGCATGGCATATCAATACAACCTACCATAGCCGCAAGAAAAGAATAACACCGTGAAGCTAAAGAAGGACATGGAAAAGTGGTTTGAGTTCCATAAGAGCTCCACTCACAACACAAGTGAGTGTCGAACCAAACAGTCACTGGTGCCCAATATAAGGGCTTCTGAATCAAATGCATGCTTCGACATTGAATCAGAACCCAAGAAGGAGAATGAGAGAGGGTAGTGGATTATCGATTTGGATCCCAACACCATTGTTTCCACCACAAATATCCAAATGGAAGAACTAGAAGATCCAGAGGAGGAGTAGCATCTCTTCCACTCCCAGATGTGGGTAAAGGGTTCCCCGCTACAGTTCCTGGTCAACGGTGGGAGCCAAAAGAACCCCATTTCAGCATAGGTCATGAAGCAGTTGGGCTTGCTAACCAAAACACACCCATAGTTGTACACCATTGGGTGGCTTCACCAAGGATGATACCTCCATGTCAGCAAGCAGTGTCGCCTCCTCTACAACATCAATCCATTCATCGATGAAGTATTATGTGACATTTCTCCTCTTGATGTTTGTGATGTATTATTAGTCCAACCATACTTGTGGAAGAAACATGCTCTGTATGAGTCCTGACCTCATGCTGTTATTGTTACCTTGGGAAATAAGTTGTATAGGATAACAAAGGTACCACCGCCTGCCACTATCTCTTTGGTTACTGCAAAAAAATGCAGCAAGCTCATTTCCAAAAGTGGGAAATTTTTCCTCCTAATGATCTTCCCTCAGGGAAAGAAGAAGATTGTGGCCATGACCTCAAGACAGGCCTCCTTCGCACGACAAAAACAAATGGAAAAGGTCATGGAAGAGTACCGGGACATCTTCACCTCGCCTGCAGAGGTGCCTCTACACTGTCAGGTCAAACACCCCATTGATCTGACCCCAGGTGCGTCGTTCCCCAATGGACTGATATATCGATGCTCTGTTATGGAGAATGATGAAATCAAGAGGCAGATCCAGAAACTGCTGCAGAAAGGTCACATCTGGCCAATTTCATCACCCTGTGGGAGCCTAATCGTGTTGGTGCAAAAGAAGGATGGGACTTGGAGACTCTGTATTAACTATCGGGCGCTGAACAAGATCACTGTCTGGAATAGGTACTTGATCCCATAGATTGATGACCTTCTAGACCAAATCAAAGGGGAAAAATATTTCATCTTGCCTTTCAGGTTTTCGAATGCTCCCACAACCTTCATGAGGTTGATGGATGACATATTGTGGCCGTTCACAAACTCATTTGTAGTAGTGTACTTGGATGACATTCTGATCTTTAGCTAGACTTGGGAAGAGAACCTCCACCACATCTGGCAGGTCCTCTAAACACTGCGAACACACAAATTGTGTGCCAATTTGGAGAAGTGCACTTTTGGCAAGACCCAGGTTTAGTATATGGAATACATTATTGATGAGCGTGCGGTGCATGTGGATCCAACCAAGATCTAATTCATTCAGGATTGGCTAGCCTCGACCACTCTAACAGAGCTTTGCAACTTTCTAGGTCTTGCTAATTTCTACCACAGGTTCTTGTTGGGATTCTCTCATATCACTTGGACCTTGAGTAAAGTCACCAAGGGAGGATCGAAACAAAATTTCTCTTGGTCATAATCTCAACAGAAGAAGTTCGTAGAATTGAATCATCGCCTCTATTGTGCCCCAATACTAACATTACCAGACTTGCAACAACCATTTGAGATCGAGACAGATGCCTCTGACTATGATATTGGGGTAGTTCTAAATCAACACCAAAAGTATCCCACTTATGAAAAAGAAATGTATTCCATTGTGCAGTCTTTCCGACAATGGAAGCATTACATTTTGGGGAAGGAAAGAATCATCCAGACAAACCACCGACCCCTGCAGTTCATACAAACACAAGGGAAGTTGCAGAACAATTGCCATCAAAAGTGGTCCACATATCTACAACAGTTTCTTTTGAACATCAAGTACAAGAAGGGTAGCACCAATAATGTTTCAGACTGCCTTAGCCAACCACTGATCATGGTGATAAACAACGTGCTCAACTCTTGTGGGCACGAGACTTCTGATTGGTTGCTTCTCTACAAGAGCGATCCGGAATTCAGCAACACATACAAGACACTCTTGAAGTGATCCAGATTATTTTCTGCATGAAATGAGAGTGGAGATAGAATAAGGAAATGCACAGAGATATCATGTATATCCAATAATATAACAAAATTGTATCAGAGATGCAACCATAAACACAAATATACAGTAATACACAATTTCTATTAATGAAAGAAATGTACAGAGACTGTAAAAATACAGAGTGAAAGACTCGCTAGAATGATGGCAACTTATCTCTGAGAAGAGATGTGATGGCTACTCGCATTCACAATATGATTACAATGAGTCTTTGAAGGCATTTTTACAATAAGTAGGAATGCCAAAAACCCTAGGCTATGAAACGCCAACATTCATGTGGGCCCCGTTTGGGTAAGTTAGTACATCAACTTTCCGGGGTCATAACTTTTGCATACGATCTCCATTTTAGGCACGTAATAGCTCATTGGAAAGGTATCGTCAAGGAGATTCATTTTGGGGGATAAATGATGCCTTTGACTATCATTGAGAACCTCGATCTCGAAAAACCTTTATTTAGGCCCTCAAAATGGCCCCAAAAGTTAAAACCTGCTAAAAATAGTAAATTGCCAAAATTGCCAGAAAACTGTTTTGAGCCAGTTGGAAAAGGTGGGTGGCAACCAAAATCCACCTGGATCATGAAGGGTAACCAAGTTCCTAATTTTTACCTCCAGGATGCACTACTATGTCACCTGGGAGACCTTTATGTTCCTTCAAGTGAGCATTCCAAGATGATTTGGGAAGTGCACTACAGTCGGGTCGCTAGGCATTTCGAGGTCGATAAAATAGTGACAGTACTGAAAAAGTATTTCTATTGGCCAAACCTTCAACAAGATGACAGGAAGTACATAAGATCTTGCACTGTCTGCACCATTTCCAAACCGACCATCAAGAAGCAAGGCCTCTATACTTCATTGCCTACCCCTAGTCGACCTTGGGAATTCATCTCCATGGATTACATGTCGGGCCTCCCTTCTACTAAGAATGGAAACGAATGTGTTTTCGTGGTCGTCGATAGATTCACGAAGATGGCCATTATGGCGGTCTGCAAGAAGAATATCACAGCAAAAGCCACTCCTAAACTCTTCTTTGAACGAGTGTGGGTACACTTTGGGATCCCAAAAAATATCATCTCATATCGGGACAATAGGTTCCTCAGTACATTTTGGTCCAGCCTCTATTCAATGATGGACACCAAGCTGACCAAGTCCACATCTTTCAATCCCCAAACTAATGGCCAGATAGAGGTCGTCAACAGGATGATCTTAGACATTTTGCGCATGTAAAACTCAAAGCATCCACACACATGGGATGAGAGTGTCCTCTATGTACAACATAGCTATAACCGGGCCCTCTACAACTCAACCGACCACAACACCTTTCAGGGGGGCTTGGGATTCCAACAACTATGTCCCATTGATGTAGCCATGCCCTTTGCATCTACTCAGGTTGATTTGGCTCATGTCCAGTCTGAATCTTCCAAGGCGAACAACTTCATTGAATGCATTCAACACATTCACCAACAGGTTCATGAAATATTGGACAGATCGAATGATAAGTACAAGTAGCAGCATGATCAACATCGGGTGCAACACAACTTCGAGGTGGGCAACAAAGTGTGGCTATATTTGCAGAAGGAGGGCCTCGTTGGACCCCACCGCAAGCTTCTCCCACTCTGATATGGGCCATACACCATCACCAAGGTTGTAGGGGAAAATTACTTCGAGCTCAGTATTCCACCATTCCTTGGTCTGCACCTAGTGATCAATGTGGACTGCCTTTGAGCCTACTTTCCACCTCTACTGGACACATCCGACATGGAAGAACAACTCACACCAACAGAGTTAAATCCAAACTACATGGAACAAGACAAAATGGATCATATTATGGAAAAACGGATCAATAACACCCACCAACAGAGGATCCATCTATATCGAGTTGTCAAAGCAGGCCAACTCCTTAACCAGAGCAAGTGGCTCACCAGGGACCAAGTTTAGCAGAAGTTTCCTCATCTCGTGGAGGAACTCAACACAATGGGGACCATTGCTTCCTAAGGGGGGAGGAATGATCCAAGTGGATTTTGGTGGCCACCTGCCTATTCCACTTGGACCCCCACCATTTTTTCTTTCAGTCTTTTAGTTTCCTTAATTGTAGCACAATTTACTATTTTTGGCAGTTTTTCAGGTCTTGAACTTCCAGAGCCGTTTTGAGGCCCTAAACGACATTTTTTGGGCATCAAACCTCCAACAAATATGATTCTATTTTCGTCACGATATTTGTTGTCAGTAGTGTATCCCTTAGATAGATATTTCTAATGATGTATCATGTGCATCAAACGGAGATAATATACCAAAGTTACGACACCGAGAAATTGATGTACCAATTTACCCCGACAGGGTCCATATTCTGGCGTTTCATCTCCTAGGTTAGGTTTTTGGATGTTTAGGGTTTCCATTGTTTCTAAATAATATATAGGCCTTCGAGCCTCATTGTAACATAGATTTTAGAGGCATGTAGTTTCCACATCGCTTCTCTGAGATAAGCTACCAATGCCCTAGCTAGTTTATTTCCATTCTGTCTATACAAACAAATTTCAGTTCTTTGATATTAATGAAATTAAGTGTTATTTCTGCTGCACCTTTGTATTCATGGTGATTTGTGTATTCTTTTGTGTTCCTGCATAAATTTGGATCAGTGGTATCAGAGGGGTCTTCTCTTTCTCAATCCTTCTTTGCATGTCCCCAACGAGGTCAGGGTATAAGGAGTTAGGGCTCGATCTGGTTGAACCTTTGCAAGATCAACCTCGCAAACCCCAAAGGCCACCCATGGGGGATGAAAATAAAGACGAGGGAGTAGGATATCCTGTCAAAATATTGCTCAAGAAGGCCCTTGAAAAAAAAAGGAAGGTGATGATCGATAACTTCGCCCAAATCCTTGCCCACTAGTGGCGCATCTACATCCAGTAGCCACTCTGGAGGCACAACCCCTTTTAAGGTACAAGTAAACTTTGACATTCCCATATTTGATGGTCAAATAGATGCAGACACCATAGATAGATGGTTGAATATATTATAAGGATATTTATCGGTTCATGACTTTTCTGACTGGGATAAGATTATTTTCTCACTGCTCAAAGTCTCCCCCCATGTCAAGGACTAGTGGGAAACCTACTGTGAAAAAAAGGATGAGGAGGAACCCTCTCTGTTCTTGGCCATACCCACTTGGAATTATTTCTGACATGCCATCAAGGAACAATATTATCACGTGAGGAGATATGAGGACAAGTACAGACAATGGACTATGTTGCAGCAGCAAAGGGATCAAGATGTGCATGAGTTGACGAATCTGCTTCGTACCCTGCACACAAAGTTGGGTATCAAAGATTCGGAGAAACATTTGGTTCTAAAGTACCGCATTTATCTGCACAGATACATTCAGGAGGAAATGGAGTTCCTTGACATCTCCTCGCTTGGTACGACATACTGGTATTCTCCCAAGATTGAGCAGACATTCAAACAGAATAAGTGAGACTTTGGATCTGTGAATCAAAAGCAAGTGAAAGGTGCCCCCAAACTGCAGAACAAAGGACAAAGCCAAGGCATGGTGGCTCAAGACAAACTACCAAAGCCACAAACAAGCAACATCACCATGAAGCCGAAGAAGGACACAGGAAAGTTGTGTGAGTTCCATAAGAGCTCCACTCACAACACAAGTGAGTGTCAGACTAAAACATCACTGGTGGTTGAGATGAGGGATTTTGAATCAAATGCATGCTCTGAAATTGAATCAGAACCTGAGAAGTGGTATGACAGAGGGAAGAATATTATCGATGTGGAGCACAACACCACTGCTACCACCATGAATATCCAAAAGGAAGAACTGGAAGATCCATAGGAGGAGGAGCATCTCTTCCATTCCCAGATGTTGATAAAGGGTTCCCTGCTACAGTTCATTGTCGACAGTGGGAGCCGAAAGAACCTCATTTCAGCATAGGTCATGAAGCGATTGGCATTGCTGACCACATCACACCCACATTTGTACACCATTAGGTGGCTTCACCAAGGACGGGATCTCTTCATCAGCCAAGAATTTTTCCTTCCCTACAGCATCAAGCCCTTCATCGATGAGGTATTATGCGACATTTCTCCTCTTGATGTTTTTGATGTATTATTAGAACAACCATACTTGTAGAAGCGACATGTTGTGTATGATCTCGGCCTTGCATTGTTATTTTTACCTTGGGAAATAATTTGTACAAGATACCATAGGTACCACTGCCTACCATTATCTCTTTGGTTACTGCAAAAAAAAGCAGTAAGCTCATTTCCAAAATCGGGAAATTTGTTTTCTTGATGATCGGCCCTCAGGGAAAGAAGAAGACTATGGCCACGACCTCCAGACATGCCTTATCTGCATGACAACAACAAATGGACAAGGTCCTGTAGGAGTACTAGGACATCTTCACCTTGCTCGCAGAGGTGCCTCTTCACTGTCAGGTCAAACACCCCATTGATCTCACCCCAGGTGCGTCGTTGCCCAATGGACCGATCTATCAGTGCTCTGTTCTAGAGGACGATGAAATCAAGAGGCAGATCTAGCCATTACTGCAGAAAGGTCACATTCGGCCAAGTTCATCGCCCTGTGGGAGCCCGATCGTGTTTTTGTAGAAGAATGATGGGACTTGGAGACTAATTATTGACTATCGGGTGCTGAACAAGATCATTGTCTCTAATAGGTACCCGATCCCACAAATTGATGACCTTCTAGACCAACTCAAAGGGGAAAAATATTTCAGCAATATCGAATTGAAGTCTGGGTATCACCAAGTACCAATCGAACTATCTGATGTGTGGAAGACTGCCTTAAAAGCCAAGGAGGGCCTTCTAAAATGGTTGGTCATGCCTTTCGGGTTGATGAATTCTCTCGCAACCTTCATGAGGTGGATGGAAGACATCTTGTGGCCATTAACCAACTCATTTGTAGTAGTGTACTTGGATGAAATCTTGATCTTTATCCAGACTTGGGAAGAGCACCTCCACCACATCCGACAGGTCCTCCAAACACTGCAGAAACACAAGTTGTGTGCTAATTTAGAGAAGTGCACTTTTGTATTGACCCAGGTTTAGTATCTGGGATACATTATTGATGAGCGTGGGATGCATGTGGATCCAACCAAGATCCAAGTCATCCAGGATTATCCAGCCCCGACCACTCTAACAAATCTTCGCAGCTTTATAGGTCTTGCTAATTTCTACCGCAGGTTCATGTTGGGATTCTCTCATATCACTTGTCCCTTGAGTCAAGTCACCAAGGGAGGAGAAAAAGAAAAATTATTTTGGTCAGAATCTCAACATAAGGCATTCGTAGAATTGAAACATCACCTCTGTTGTGCCCCAGTGTTCACATTACCATACTTGCAACAACCACTTAAGATTGAGACATATGCCTCTGACTATGATATTGGGGCAGTTCTTACTCAACAGAGGCATCTAGTGGCATATCACAGTGTGACACTGTTTGACACAGTCCGAAAGTATCCCACTTATGAAAAAGAAATGTAATCCATTGTGCAGGATTGCCGACAATGGAATAATTACATTTTGGTGAAGGAAATGATCATCCACATAGACCATGGACCCCTACAGCTTATAAAGACACAAAGGAATTTGTAGAACGATCACCATCAGAAGTGTTCCACATATCTCCAATAGTTTCATTTGAACATCAAGTACAAGAAGGGAAGCACCAATAATTTTGCAGACTACCTCAGCCGACCATCGATGGTGGCAATAAACACCATGCTCAACTCGTGTGGGCATGAGACATCTACTTGGCCACTTCTCTACAAGAGTGATCCAGAATTCAACCACACATACAAAATGCTCTTGAAGGGTAGCTGAGTTCCAAATTTTCACCTCCAAGATGCACTACTATGCAACCTGGGACACCTTTGGGTTCCTTCAAGCGAGTGTGCCAAGATGATTTGGGAAGCGCACAACAGTCGGGTCGCTGGGCATTTCAGGGTCGAGAAAATAGTGGGAGTGACGCATAAGTATTTCTATTGGCCAAACCTTCGATGGGATGTCAGGAAGTACATCAGATATTGCACTGCCTATGCCATTTACAAATCGACCATCAAGATGCAAGGCCTCTATAATCCATTGCCTGCCCCTAGTCAACCTTGAGAATCCATCTCCATGGATTACATGTCTGGCCTACCTTCTACTAAGCATGGGAACAACTGTGTTTTCGTGGTTGTCGAAAGATTCTCGAAGATGGCCATTATGGTGGCCTGCAAGAAGAATATCACAGTAGAAGCCACTACTAAACTCTTCTTTGAACGAGTGTGGGTACACTTTGGGATCACACAGTCTATCATCTCACATTGAGACAACAAGTTTCTCAGTACATTTTGGTTCAACCTCTGGTCAATGCTGGACACCAAGCTCACCAAGTCCACAGCTTTCCATCCCCAAACCGATGGCCAAACAAAGGTCGTCAACAAGATGATCGTACACATTTTCCGCATGTACAACTCAAATCATCCACACACATGGGATGAGAGCCTCCCCTATGTACAACATAGCTATAATCGGGCCCTCCATATCTCAACCGACCACAACCCCTTTCAGGTGGGTTTGGGATTCCAACCACTATGTCCCATTGACGTAGCCATGCCCTTTGCATCTACTTAGGCTAATTTGGCTCATGTCTAGTTTGAATCTTTCAAGGTGAACAACTTCATTGAGCGCATTCAACACATTTGCCAACAGGTTCATGACATATTGGACAGAGCCAATGCTAAGTACAAGCAGTGACATGATCAACATCGGGTGCAACACAACTTTAAGGTGGGCAACAATGTGTGGCTACATTTTCAAAAGGAGCACCTCGCTGGAGCTTTTCCCACTCTGATATGGGTCATACACCATCACCAAGTCTGTATGGGACAATTCCTTTGAGCTCCATATTCCACCATTCCTTGGTCTGCACCCAGTGTTCAATGTGGACCACCTTCGACCCTACTTTCCACCTCTACTCGACACATATGACATGGCAGAACAACTCACACCAACAAAGTTAAATGCAAACTGCATGGAACAAGCCACAACTTATCAGATTATGGAAACATATATCAATAACACGCACCAGTAGAGGATCCATCTATATCGAGTTGTCAAAGCAGGCCAACTCCTTCACTAGGGCAAGTGGCTCACCAGGGACCAAGTTCAGCAGAAGTTTCCTCATCTCATGGAGGAACTCAATGCAATGG
>SNQJ01S0208289.1:0-16188 GCA_010110895.2 Picea sitchensis | reverse complement strand
AGTGAATCACTATAAGTAGCTTTAATATTTTATTTTAGAGTTATTTATTTTGCATGCATATTTTCTGTTATAAAGTAACTTCATTGTAAAAGTGATCCCCACTTCTCTTTATAAAAGTGGGTCACTTCATAAAGCAACTTACAGAATCACGTGGTCAGTTGGTTACCATTTATGCCTTTTTTTAAAAGGGCATAACTCTCACATCAGAAGTCCATTTTCAGTGCCGTTTTTTTTTAAAACGCATAATTTTTCGAGCTCTTNTATTTAATATGGATTCTACAAGTAATGTCTTTTTTACCAGCAACAACTACTTCCAATGGAAATCTCATATGGAAGATTTATTAAGAAGTAAAGGCTTATACCGGATTACCTTGTGAAAAGAAAAACACCCACTAATGCTGATAAGAAATCCAAGTGGGATAATAGGAATGATGAATCACGAGGACTAATCGGAATGTCCATCTCTCCTGATTTAAGGTACCACCTTCAAGAAATTGATGACCTCGAAGAAGCTTGGGACAAGATTGAATCTGTGTTTGCTAAACTCAATATTATTTGAGCACAACAGTTAGAAAATCAAATACTGACCTTGAGTCCAAGTGATTTTTCTTGCCTTGGAGACTATTTATCTAAGTTTAAAACACTCATAATTTTATATGAAGAATGTAAGATAAAAATGGAGGAAGAGCGTTGCATCTATATTATTCTTTCTAAGCTAGGTAGTACATATTTTGTGTTTGTATCTACCTTTTATGCCATGAGAGAGGCTCTAGGGAAAGCTTATGAAAAACACACTCTTGAGTCCTTTTGTGCTTCTTTTATTAGAGAGGAAGATAAGCTTGTACAACTTGGAGTGATCAACACTACAAGTACCTCCAACAAAGCCTTAGTTGCCCAACAGAAAGATAAACCCAAGTATCCCAAGAAGAAACATCCTCGCTACAACAACAAACAACATAATTGTCCCAAGCCTACTCATACAGCTTCAGCTCCTAATGGTGACAAAGGAAAAAAATATAAAAATAAGAATACTAACCGACATTGCAATTTTTGTGATAAAGATGGTCATGATGAGTCCAAATGTTTCAAGAAGATGGTAGCTTTAGAAGTAGCAATGAAGAAGCACAACATCAGTATTGATTCTACTACTTCTTCTTCTTCTCATGGGCATGCACTTTCTGCTTTTGGTTTCTCCTTCAATTCAAATTCTACTTCTACTTCTACTTCTAATGAGTGGCTTATTGATTCTGGAGCATCTTATCATATGGCTAAGGATAGAGCCATATTTTCCACTCTAAATGAATGTAACACCAAGAAAATATTTGTTGGTGATGATAGATCTTCTAAATGAATGTAACACCAAGAAAATATTTGTTATGATGATAGATCTCTTTAGTGTTGAAGGATCTGGAACAGTTCCAGTAGAAAATGGTCATTCAATAATGTATTATGTGTCTCAAAGCCCTTTTCTCTTGCAACCTTCTATCAGTATATCAAATCATCTCATTCAAGTGAAGGTAAACTAGAGTTCTTCACCTCACCAAGTTGTAATCAAGGATATAAAAGATCTTAAGCATGTTCTTTCAACTAGAACTGTCGATGATATTACTAGCTTGTACAAATTTGACAACTTTGGTCATCATCTTTTCCATCAACTTTTGTTTTTCATAGCGATGACTTGAGAAAATTTTGCATGAGCAATTTGGTCATCTAAACTATCACCATATGCAAACAACCAAGTGTAATCAAATGCATGGTGACCGGTCTTCCCTTGCTTCCATGCAGAACTGGGTATGTTTTTAGATGGAAGTGTTGAAAGATTGACAGGCTCTGCTAGTTTCCAAATGATTTTCCCAAGTTGAAGGAATTGGACTATAATTAAACCTTCCCCTGCATCCAAAATGAATTCCATCCGGGCCTTTGTTCTTTAGCCCCTTCCTACCAATATTAAATGGGAGGTCCAACGATGGATGTTAAATATGCTCTCTTGCATGGCGATTGAAAGAAGAAATCTACATAGAAAAACCTCCAAGGCGTCCAATGACTCTAGCCTTGTTTTTTGCCTCAAGAAATCTCTCTCGTCCTGCCAAGCTCCTTGGGCTTGATATGCCAAAATGGACAGTTTTCTCTTATTTCCAATCGAATTCTAGATGTCATTCGATCCTAATGTCTATGTACTAAGAAAGTAGAAGCCATCTCATAATCCTTTCTCTTTATGTTAATGACTCCATTCTTTTACTGGTAGGACCCAAAACTTTTAAACCATGTGAAACTAGCCTTAAAAAGAAATTTGAAATGTCCACTTAGGGCTTTTCAGACTATTTCCTATTCTCCAAGTTTTGCAAACCAATGAAGGAATTTTCTTCCCACGCCATGCTTCAGACCTTCTTCTGTCAGCTTTCATGGAAGATTGTAACCAACCCCTTCTCCCTTCCAAATTGAGTCAAGCTAATTTCCACTCAGACTTCCTTTGTTGATGTGCCACAGACCACCAAGAATTGGTAGCCTCTTATACTGACCCACTCCATCCTGACTCTTCCTTCAAGGTTGGTATTGTTCGGAAGACATGCAAACACCCCATGAAAGCCATTGAAAACAAATAAAGGATACTTCACTATGTCCACGGTACAGTTCATTTTGGGATACAATACAAGCCTGTAGGGTCCCTGACAGTTGGTTTCCATTCATACAATGGGCCACCTGATGATTGAAGTCTATTGCGTGTTATAAGCTCTGGTTCATGACCTATCACTTTGGGCTCTTATATGAAACAATGTGTTATTGCACTTTCTCTGCCAGGCCAGAGTACCAGTGAAGCAGAATGCAAGTCGAAGCCTTGTGGATTTGGATGATCCTTTCAGAGTTTGATTCTAGTAAATAACATCTCACCGTCTCGGTGCTAATAACGAGCGCCATCAAGCTCGCCAAAGACCTACCAACATCAATGTAGAAAACACATTGAGCTACACACATGCACTTCATCGAAGCTCATTCATGATCAAGTTATTGAAGTAATCTTTGCCCTATATAAGATCAAGTTGCAAACATTTCACAAAATCTCTCACAAAAGAGAAGTTTTCCAAACTTCAATCTATGTTAGGAGTTCGTGAAGTTGGTCATTAAGGGGGATAGCCTCTAATGCTCCTTCCTTCTCCTATTGTGTGTCACGATTGAATCCTTCAATCCATCCCAAGTTGTTCTTAAGTAGATGCTAGGATATTTATACACTTAGAGTTAGTTAAGATCTACTTGATCTATTGTGTCATTAGGTAAAAAGTGTGTTTTCTAGTGTGTTTCTTTAGTATGCATTAGTATGCATTTGTAGTTAGGAAATCCGACGGTCACGATATGTTCCCGACATAGAGTGATCTGACAGTTCATACTCTCCTCGATATTAATGGCCATTGATCTATGGCTTAACACCCGATTGGTCCATGATCTCTATTTAAAGAGAATGGAGGGTCATTTGCCGATGATCGATTGTGAGAAACTCTCTTGTAAAATCTCTCTGTAATATTTTTATTTTCTTTAATAAACTGCTCCAAGTGGCCACGTTGGCTGGGGTCGTGGATTTTTCCCCGTAGGGGTTTTACCATGTGAAAACATCGGTGTGTTGATATTTGATCTGGTTATGTGAGTGGTTACTAAAGGTGTTCATCCTCTGTTGGAATACCTGTGTTGTCGAACAATAATATAGATGAATTTCATAGAGAATTTCTAAAATCAAGGAAAGATGTAGAGTCACACACAACAAGTAGGATCGACCTCCAAGCTTCATTACATATGGATTGATTCAGAACTTTTCCACACAAGAATGAATTTTATTCCATAATAGAAGAAATATCCAATTACTTTTGATGTCCAATATCATCAATAGATGCGAGGAGAGAGCCTAGGTAAATTGAATCGATTTACAAACTTATGACACAGGGACTTAGACTCAAACTTACAGAGTTCCAAATTCCAAATCTTGAATGATCAAATGAGAAACTCGGGATTTTACTTATAGCATCCCTAGTCAGTTAAATGGGAATTACTAAGTGGCATATTTAGGTCAAAATAAGATGCTTTTCACGAGGGGATATTTCTCTTGATCCGATCAGACTGACAAAAGACAAATATGAATAAGATTTGGGGCAAGTGGGGACAATCACTTAATATATCATCTCTTAGTGGTCTTTCTACATATGGGGACCCAAATCATACTTGACAGATAAAGAAAAAATACGACTAAGATTCATGGAAAGTGGGGACAACCACTTGTTATATCATCCATTAGTGGTATTTCGACATATGGGGACCCAAATCAGACCTAAAAGATAAAAAGTGGATTGCTACATCACCCATGGAATGGTATGGCCTATGAAATAGCTGACAAAAACACAAAGTACAAAGTGGAGTGTACTTCCACACATGAAGCATATCCTTAAGATTTTATAAAATATTGCATGTCAACATAGTAAAGATACTATGTACAAATTGGGGTCCACAATGCTTCCGCACTAATCCTCCATGTGGTTATTCAAATTATGAATCTCTTCTTCATTCCAAGAGATATCATAGTCATATCCATATGGATCCTGGTATTCATGTATATTTGGTACTGGGAAGAGGAAATCATCAAGGAAATGGCCCACAAAGGATTCGGTCATAAGTTCATGCTTATGATCTTTAATATACTCCCCTTGATAGCTAGTTCATACCTTAAGGGTTAGGAGTATCTCTTCTTGGGATATGCCCAAGATTTTTCCATCCTTATATTTTAATGCATGTTCATATTGTACAAGCTCTGGAGGATCAAGTTTGGATAAAGATGCAACAAGAATTTTAGCTTGAATTTGAACCAAAGTTCATATTGTGCTGCAATCATAAGTTCATGCTTCAAATTAAAAATAAACTGAGATCCTTTTAATGACCAATCCTACCTTGGCATAAATATTTCAAACAAAATTTTAGTCCATCCAATCAATGGTTTTCTTACTAAGTTTCTAGTATCTGCATAAACAACAATTTCTCTCTTTTCACGAGCCAGTTGTAACAGTAAGGAATAATGCTCTTAACATACTAGTCCAAAGCCAATATCACAGTAACACATATCTTTATCATCATAGTCTATGGATAATTTTTGAATGCAACCCCATATCATTTTTGAAGCATTTCTTAGGCCTGAAAATGCCTTCTACTCCAATTTTTCGAGGATCTGTATTTTCATGGGATAATCCTTGATTTCTTTAATCAATGTGGCTCACAATTTTTCTTATTCTTTCTCTCTAAGAATCATCTCTATTACTTTTTGAATTACTGCTGACAAGACTTATTTTCTTCTTATGGCTTGATCTCATTATTCTTCTTCATGAGTCATAGTTTGTTTTCCTTTATTTGATGGTCATGTTGAAAACATGGCTAAATCTGCAGTCTTGGATTCCCTAGTTAACATATCAGCAAGGAAATTTAAATGACCAGGTTTATGTTGTACAGTGAAATCAAAATTATCTATCCATAAAATCCATTTTTGAATTCTATAATGAGACTCTGTAAGGAGCTTTTCATATTTTAACATCCGTGGTAAAATTTTCATATCAGATCTAATTAGGAATTTTACTAGTTTGAGATAGAGTCTAAAATGGAGCACTGTATTTTTTACAACAATAAGTTCTTTGTGGCTAGAAGGGTAATTAAGCTCTACTCCCCGAAAAGAACCTGAAGCATATGATCATATATTTTCAACTCCATTAATTTTTTTCAATTAGTACAGATGCCCATGTACTATTTAATGCATTTGTTTCTATGGTATAGTTCCCTTCTCTAGTAGGTAGGGATAATGGTGGAAGAGTTTGGACCTCATCTTTAATCCTCTTGACATATTTAGTCATTGCATCATTCCAAGTTGGAGGATTATTTTTCAATATTTGTTGTATAATCAAAATATCATCTACCTTCTCTTTGTATAATGGTTGAATATAGTTGAGGTTGCCTAAGAACCTCTGCAGTTGTCTTTTGTCATGAAGAATGTCAGGAAATTATGTAAAGGATTTCAAAATATGGTCTTGGATAATTACCTAGCCTTTTGCTATCTTGAAACCGAGAAATTCGATCTAATTTTTCTCGATTTTCATTTTGGTCTTGGATAAAACCAGACGGTTCCTGAACACCAGATCATAAAACTATTGCAAGTGTTTGAGGTGTTCTTGGAGATTCTTTGAACATACCAGGATATCATCAATATAAATAATTATCCATGGATACTCCCTGAATATGTGTTCCATTCTCTTTTGGAACACGCTAGGAGCGTTATTTAAGACAAAAGGAATTACTTTCCACTAATAATGACCATGGGGTACAACAAAAGCAGTTTTATGTCTATCCTCTATCACTATACCTATTTGACATAATCCTGATTTTAAATCAAATTTACTAAATACAGACTTGCCTTTTATTCTATGTAATTATGAGCTTTTATTTGGAAAAGGGTACCTGATGTTCTAAAGAACTTTGTTTAGCAGTTTGAAGTTGAATACCAACCTGGAATTTCCTCTTTTTTGTTGAGAGTGCTTGTTGACATAAAAACCTCTGCAATCTCGTGCACTCTTTGATGGCTCTGTCAACCCCTTCTATAGGATATCATTAATTTCTTGTTGGTGAGTCGGGATATCTATCGGACTCATCAAGGCTCTTGATTCCTTTTGTGGAGTAATTTTGACCAAGGGATCATATGGAAGAGTGTTATAACCCTAAATTGCACCACACATGTTTACCTGGCATCAGGCCAACTCATATCCTTTCTTTGCCAAAAACACTGTTGAACAACTCTTTGAAAATCCTCTTGTGTAAAGGCCCACGCACCCTAACCCATTACTGCACGTGTGTACACGCTGGCTAGCTCAAAACAACACGCGTGTACCTACTAAAGCACAAAAAAAGGAAAGTTGTCGTCGGAACAAAAAGCTATGGGTGAGTTAACTGAAACTCCCGGCCATGCATGGCCGAGGGTTCGTCCAAATACCTAGCTCCTTCTAGCCTATAAAAGAATGGGTAGGGGTACCATTTGGAAAGAGGAAAAAAATAGCAAAGAAACTCTGCCCATTTATGTATTCCATTGTCCCAACCCTTTAGCCTTTCCTAATGCCAAAGGAGATTTAAAGCAAAGCAGTTGAAGGACAAAAGAAGAGGAGCCTAGGATCAGGTTCAAGGAGCGGTGGTCGGTCTCAACTTTTTGTAAGTTGACTCATTTTAAGTAATAAAGAGAATGCTTTTCCCGTCCCAATTCATGAACTGTTTATGATATTGATTAGTTTATGTTTGATTTCTAACCCATTAGTATATTAGTAGCATGCATGCATAGTTGTTGCTTATCTTGAATGCAGGTCAGCTTTGGAAGGAGCATAGCGAACAAGTGATCAAGCACAACAGAGGATCGACATCAAACGCCGATAACAAGGTAGGTTGATCTTTCCATGCATTGACTAAGAAAAGGGGATTTAAATGTAGGGATGAAGGTAGAAATTGATTTCTATTCGGTCATATCTGCATGCAAATTCTGAACTCTATTTTCTAGTCTGTAGGGTGTTTTTCCCAACAACAGAATTGGCGACCATACTGGGGACTAATAACTCTTTAGGGTTCTTGGAATTTTATTTAGTTTTTGGGTAGTTTAAAGACTAGTTTTTCTTGCCTGTCTTTTCTTTTTATTTCTATAAAGACTGAGCTAGCAGGGAGCCTAGTTTTTCATACCATCTTTCCCTGACTTTTGCTTGGCTTTGTTTTTCGGGACCCACAGAGGTACACGCGGCCTGCACAAGGACTGGACACATGTACCCACGCCCTATCTTCTTTCATCCCATGTGTGAACACCAGCTGTAGAGGTAGCAGTAGCGTGTAGGAGTTCAGAGAGCCTCAGAGGCAGTCCTCCTCTTCCCTATCAGAATTACACATTCTTAGGGGGTTTTCTGAAATTTTGTCTAAGTCTTGTTTGCTAACAGTCCTATCTCATATTGTTTTTTCCTTATTATTTTTCTTTGCATTATTTGTTTTTCTGTTAGAAAGAGTATCCAAGCCTTCAAGAGATTCTGGTTATCAATACCAGAGGTCTTTTCTTGGTCTAGTCTGTCTATTTTCTTATTTTTTCTTGGAGTTTAGATATACACGCGGCCTGTACAAGGTCAACCCTCATGTACACGCCCTCTGTTGTTGTTCAGCACGCGTTCACACGCATGTTGTTTGAGTGACAGTCGCGTGCTTGTAAAAGCTACTTTTTGTTCAGGGTGGGGCAGTCATCCTCTCCTTTGATCAGAAGTATTCCTCTCAGGTGTTTGAATCTCTGTTTGAACCGTCAGTAGCTTAGGATTATTTCTACCCTTAGCTTGCTTTTTCTCGTTTAAAACGTTGTCAGAAAAATAAAAAATAATTTTTTTTTACGGTTTTTAGATAAGTGTGAGAGTCATTGTTTTTACAATTTCTATTGTGTGATGTTTTAATCTGATTCTTTGCGATCTGCGCTTTAAGCCAAAATTATTTTTCCTTGGTTTTTTGCTTGTCGGTATTTTCCCTTTCTTGCTTTAACTAGCAATTAAATAAAAAAAATATTCTCTTTTCATTTTCTTCTTTGATTGAAGAGCGTGTTTCTGCATCATTAGCTAGGGAGAAGTCTTTTATTTCATAAGTTTTTGTAGTTCACTTAGATCATAAGTAGCTCGTAGTCGAGTGAAATTCCTTTGAGTTTGTTGTCCAAAATCTTAGAAAAGTTAAAAAAAAAAATCTTGCTTTTGAAAAGTTGTTGAAATTCTGCATTCAGTAAAAGTTTTGTTTCCATCTTTTTTATTCATTTTTGCTTTCGTCTGTTACACATCATCAGTTTCACCCTCATACCCCTTGACGTAATACAAAGCTATAAAAGTAACACTAAATTTAAAATCTACTAGACTTTTATGTTGGTAGGGTTCACAAACTAGTTCAGGACTAGGGCCTTGGATTAGGTTGGAGAGGAAACTCTTCAAGGCCATTTAAAATCAAACATTGGAGTCTGAGATAGGAAGTGTCTAAGTCCAGTTTTGTGGAAGTTATCCAGGACCCCCCTCTAACATAGGGGATAAACACGAGGTCGTGTGCGGAAAGGTAGTGGATATAACCCCTCCAAAGCTGGACCAATCGTAGTGGAGAACACATATAGAGGGCTTGTTTTGGGATTCCGTCGTTTGCATTTGCCATGGGGCTTCGTGGGTCTCGAATCCATTTGAGGTCCTCAGTTGTCTTCCGGACCATTTTCTCTCGATACCCTTGACAGGTTTCAGACTCGATACCCTGCTCATTGTGGTCTACCCGACTTTCGACTGTACCCGCCTGGTGACTGTTCCCGTGCTGGCAACCTAGTTGCCAATCTTTTATAGGGACATACACAGGTGACTGCGGGGGTATACCACGGTACCTAGGACAGACATCGGGCCACACTTTGCAGAGTATACCCAAAGGGTGCTTCCATGTTCGAGTTGCACTTGCATCGGTAAGTTGCTCTAGTGTTGGCTGTTGTAACTGTTCTTCCAATTAATTTAGTGTTTTCTTGTCTTATCTTCTAGGGACTTTTTTCTTAGTGTGTGTTACTTTTGTGTGTTTAGACTACCTTAGAGTGTCTTGCATCTTCTCACACAGTGGAGGATCCTGAGCTCTGCTGGTCACGAAGGCTTCTTGGCCTGCCCCCAGTTACACTGGAGCCACCCCCGCCACCTTTAAGGCGGAAGCTAGACCAACAAGGGTCTTTTGAAGGGATCGGGTCACAACCTATTGTGCCCGAACAACACCCGAAGGAATCGACCATTTTGAACCTTGAAGCAACCACTCTTGGCTCGGTTGAAACCCCAACCACTGATTTCTTGGCACCTTTTATTATACCAATTTTTCAGGAGCGCCAGACAGTGTCGCACACAGCAATGGAAACAAATCATGTTACCTATTCTAGGAATTCTTTGATTCCCACCACAGTTGTCACCACAGGAGAGCTTACACCTCCTAACCCATCATCGTCAGTCCGAGCCACCATGGTCTCGGCCACAACTACTTCGCACAGTGGTCTGAATCCATCTTTGGCGGCAGCCACAACCCCCTTTACACCTAGTGCGACAGGCCCTCCCTTCTCATATGGGATGCCTAGTTCGGGTACAAGTCCTGCACTTTCCTACTCCACTTTACAGACTTTGAGTCTAGGGGCAGGGAGCTCTATCGCTCCTCTGCAAGGTCACTTGGGGGGCACTCTTGTCCCTTTTAACGCTTTTGCTTACGGAGGAGGTCATATCCCTCCTTCGTCCCCTTCACTTGGTGGCTCGCATTAGTAATCCATTGGGCAACCCACGCCCAATAGTTTATTTGGAGCAGGGAGTCAAGGACCACCTGCACATAGTATGCCGATAGGTTTGACACCGTTTTCTTGGAATGAAACGTTTGGTAACAACACATTCTCGTCAGTCACTTTCCCAACTGGGGGAAACCCCATTTTTGGACAAACTACTCATGTTCAGGGTACTATTCCTGCATAGGGGGCAAACATAACAGGACCTTAGAATTCAGGACAAGGATCTGTTCCCTTCTCCGGAATGTCGATCTGGGGAAATTCTTTCCACAATCAATGGAACCCTGGATAGACTACTATGCCTATCCCCATGGGATCGGCATGGGGTAATCCTTCCCAAATTCCTTCGAATACAATGCATGCCCATCCATCTATGTCTTATTTGGGAAATCAGTCGATGATGTCTCCACATATGCAAAATCCTTACGTTGGTCAGAGCCATGGTTTCTACCAGAACCCGGGCCAGCAGCCAAGCTTTTCCTGGCAACCTGGTGCTAGTCAAAGTCCAGGACCCTTTTTCCCTGGTTATCAGCAGCAACCCAAATTACCATTCCTGGCGACTCTACACTTGCCAGATTTGACAAGGTTGTTGAATGACCCCATTTGTCACGATCCGTGTTTTCCTCCTATGCTGATGAAGTTGCCTTCGGACATTCCCAAGTTCGAAGCCAAGCCTAATGAAGATCCAGGAGATCATGTGACTACCTTCCATCTATGGTGCTCATATAACTCATTGAAGGATGACTCCGTACAGTTGTGATTGTTTCAATGTACTCTCATTGGGAGTGCCACGAAATGGTACATCGAGATCGATCGCTCAAGATACTCTTATTTTGGTGAACTGACGATGGCTTTCCTTAACCATTTTCAGTTACCTGTGAGATACGACGTTGGCACAGAATTTCTCGCTAATTTCGAACAGACAACAGCAGACCATATCTCTGATCACATCCTAGAATGGAGACATCGGAAGAGTTTAATCAAAGTACCAGTCCCACCAGCATTCCTTCTTGAGTTGTTCCTTAAGTCTTTGGTCCCACAGTTATCCAAAGACATCGCGACATCCAGAGTTTTCTCCGAAGAAGATGCCATCATGAAGGCTCAACATTTTGAGCTCATCTATCCTCAGTCTGGTTTATTATACAACATCTTGCCCGATGCGCCACGTTCAATACTGGATAAAACTAGACAGAGAGTTGGACCACATGTTGATGGTATCGTCGGTTCAACACAAACTAAGCCCGCTAAGCAATTGACAAATTAGTTGCAACAGTTATCCATACAACACACAGCGGCCAACCAAACTACTGCTTTGGCTGCTCCCCCTACCCAAACGTCGAAAGTACACACAGTGCAATCGACTAACCCGAAGGAAATCCAGCAGCCTGAAGAGAAGAAAAAACAACGAAAGAAGGGTAAGGGGGATACAAAACCCAACGATAATGCTGGTGGGGATAACACTGAAAAATGGAAGGCGAGATATCTGTGCAATCTATGTGCAGAGGAACACCTGACCCATCTATGTCCTCGACTTGCAGAGGCCCAAAAGTTTATCACACAGCAACAACAAGCAGTGTTGACTAATCCCTTTCAACATGGGCAAAATCTAACTCACGCCTCTGCAAGCACAGAAGGGGGCAGCCAAGAAAATTGCCCACCTCCGAACAACCCCTCATCCGCGAACGTATATATGGTTAGGGGTGATGCTTTCATATCAATTAGAGCACACGATTATAGTAAACCAAGCACTTCTGAGAAGGGCAAAGAAGCTGACCTCCCATCTCTTCCTCTACAAATTGAGAAAACATTGGGAGAAATAATGACACGCATTCCAAAGTGTGCATTTAAAAAGGCTTCTCATAACCCAACTGCAAGGGCCACCCAGAACTACTCTCTGGTGGAGGATTTATCACAAACCCCTTGTGCGATGCCTGCTTTGGAGGTCCTCCAAAGTTGCCCTGAGGAAAGTTTTGTTAACCGCTTTAGGCTCTACTGAGACTTGTAATCCGGGTACCATCATGTTAGATACAACCGACTTAAAACCTCGTCTTCCTTACCACGTAGCGTTTCAGATATAGTGGCTTACCCCACAAAAAATTTTACACGGAATATCTTCCGCACGGTGGTCGACGAGGGCACCTCAACATGCGTTATTTCGTTGGCATGTTGGAAGGCCATTGGCCAGCCTGTTTTGTCTCCATCACCTACTCTCCTCACTACTTTTGACGGTCATTCTTTCCAACCACATGGTGTCGTTCCTTCTTTCCCTGTGCAGTTAGGAGGGAAGACCATGTGTGTCGAAGTAGAGGTAGTCAATGCTCCCCTCGACTATAACCTCTTGTTAGGATGGAGTTGGACTTATGCTATGCAAGTTGTGGTTGCTACGATT
Source organism: Picea sitchensis (assembly GCA_010110895.2). Lineage (NCBI taxonomy): Eukaryota > Viridiplantae > Streptophyta > Pinopsida > Pinales > Pinaceae > Picea > Picea sitchensis. The sequence goes on along the minus strand of SNQJ01S0208289.1, from coordinate 3,463 downwards.
TTTTGGGTCTTGTTGTTTCCACACGAGGGCCGAATAGTGACCATCGATCAATTTTCTTTCTCCAGACCTAACCCAGCTTTGGGGGCATCCACGGTCCCGCTGATTGATAATCCTCTACCGGGTATCGTCAACGTAGGAGTTGGTTTGTGCCCATCTTTGATGGGTACCTTTGATTATCCACCTCCTCAAGGTGATATCAAATTTATATCTAATCACTATAAGGTTGAGATTTTTCAAGTTTCGTCGTTCCGCATGACCTACTTTGACGATCCATGGATTCTTCCTTCTCCATCAGCCACGAGGGATGAGACAGGGCACCCCGGCATGTCCCTGCCCTTGTCTGCCGCTGAAGTAGCATATTCTTTAGTTCAGCAAGCTTCAGCTAACCCTGATCCGACTCCTGCACAAGAGTTAGATCCACTTCTCGAACCTATTTGGGCTCAGGGTTCTCTCGCTAACGTCGATTCGTTAGACTTAGTCTTGCCTTCTGATGAAGCAGTAATCGAAGAAATGACTAGTCCGGACAAGCCTTGGGAAGATCTTCATCACAGATCATACTTTCTCCCAGAGTTAAGCCGAATCGAAGCAGGAGAATTCACCGTGACCATGATGGGAGGTCAGCCGTGTCTCCCAAAACCCTGGCATCATGGAAAACATCTTCGTTGGAGTAGATTGCTCCCCCGAAGAGATTCAAATCTACACGGATCTTTTCAAATAACTCTGCAATGTTTTTGACTGGTCTTATGAGGAAATGCCAGGTATCGATCCAAAAATAGTTGAACATGAAATCACAACGTATCCTGATGCCAAGCCTGTTAGACAGAAACTTCATCCATTTAATCCTAAGAAAGCAGCAGCCATCAAGATTGAAGTTGAGAAATTTCTAAAGGCAGGTTTTATCTATCCTATCCATTTGACTCAATGGGTGTCGAATCCTATGTCGGTCAATAAAAAACAAGGCACGATTCATGTATGTACCGACTTCCTTGATTTCAACAAGGCATGTCCTAAAGATAATTTTCCAACACCATTCATTGATCATATCATTGATGAATGCGTTGGTTGCGAAGCCTTTTCTTTCATGGATGATTTTTCGGGGTATAATCAAATCCAAATCAAACTCGAAGACCAACATAAAACGACATTCATTTGTCCGTGGGGTACATTCGCATATCGTAAGATGCCTTTTGGTCTTAAAAATGTTGGATCCACATTCCAGCAGGCCATGTCTTTTTCCTTTCACGATCTCAAGCATATAGTCGAGGCCTATCTAGATGATTTAGCATCACGATCTCGCAAGAGAACGAATCATCCCACACACCTTAGACTAATCTTCGAACGTTGTCGCTACTTTAGGATTCCCTTGAATCCAAACAAGTGCATCTTCTGCGTAACGTCAGGACGTTTGTTAGGTTTCATCGTATCAACAAAAGGGATCATGGTCGATCCTCTCAAGGTGGAGGCAATAATCCAGTTGCCCCCCCCCGGCGCACAATCCTTCAACTTCAGAGTCTACAAGGCAAGGCAAAAATTTTACGATGCTTCATTGCCAACTATGCCAAAATCACCAAGGGCTTTATGCGTTTACTGAATAAAGACATTCCTTCTTTCTGGGACGAAGCCGCTCAATGCTCTTTCGACGCATTAAAACATGCCCTCACAACTGCACCTCTACTACGGCCACCTAACTATAACAAAGATTTATTATTATATCTGGCTACTGCAGAGTCAACCATTAGCATGGTTTTAGTTCAGGAAGATTACTTTCTCTTAGAATACGTGATCTATTACCTGAGCTGAGGCCTCGTAGGACCGGAACTCAATTATTCTCATATCGAAAAACTTACATTGGCAGCAGTTCATGCTATTCAACTGTTCTGTCATTATGTTCTGTTTCGCAAGACCACCGTCATTGCTGTCATGAATCCATTCTAGTACATGTTGACACGATGGGTTATAGGGAGAAAAATCAGTAGATGGATAGTCATCCTCCAGGAATTTGACTTAGACTTCATTTCAACAAAGTCCAAAAAGTCATTGGTCTTCGCAGAGCTTATTTCGGAACTTCCGGTTGAGTCAGGTGACGTTGTGCCTGAAGAATCGCCTATCCAGGGAGATATGTTTTGTATCACATCTTCAGATACCTGGTACGGAGATATACTTATCTATCTCCAGACTTTGAAGTGTCCCACTTCTGCTTCTCGTGATGAGCGTCGTCGTATACACCATCAGGCTAAGAATTATCTTATACTCAATGATACGTTGTATCAGAGAGATGTAGACTGCATCTTACGTCGATGTCTCACACATGAGGAGAAAATCATCGTGCTCAACGATTTCCATACCGGAGCTTGTGGCGGTCATTTTTTTGGGTTGGAAACAACCCAAAAGATTCTACGAGCAGGTTACTTCTGGCCGACACTTATCAAAGATTGTATAGAATCGGTCAGGAAGTGCCATCCATGCCAAGTCTTCTCTCGGAAGATGAGGGCACATCCTTCTCCTATATTTCCTGTCATCAAAGTTGGTCCCTTCACCAANGGATTGATTACACTACTTGCAACCCCCTGTCAGCAAGGGGGCACCGCTATATCATCGTAGTTGTAGACTACTTCACTAAGTGGGTTGAAGCTATGCCAACGTTTAAAGATGATGGAGAGACTGCAACTCTCTTCTTATTCAACCAGATCATAGAAAGGTTCGGCGTCCTAAGCGAGATTGTTACTGACCATGGAAGTCACTTTCAGAACCAAATGATGATTGAATTAACATCAAATCTTGGGTTACGGCAAGAGCATTCATCACCCTACTACCCCCAAGCCAATGGGTAGGTGGAAGTTGTAAACAAAACTCTTAAGACTATTCTACAGTGAACTATCAACTCATCCAAGTCAAATTGGCATCTGATGTTATACTCGTCATTATGGGCTTATCGAACATCTGTTAAGACTGCAACCAGTTTCTCACCTTTTCAACTCGTTTATGGGTTAGAGGAAGTCTTGCCCATTGAATGTCAGATCCCATCTCTAAAATTGGCAGTACAATTATTTCCAGACACTTCTCCACTTGAAGAATGGTTAGTACACCTTGAGAAGCTCAATGAGAAGCATTGTGATGTGGCCCTGGCCAATGAGGCTCACAAACATAAGGTCAAGTGTCATTATGATATGTTCGTTCGTCCTCAGATTTTCTCTGAAGGCGACCTTGTCTTGGTCTATGACCAAGATAAGGACCCCCTAGGGTAGGAAAATTCAAACCCATGTGATTCAGACCCTTCATCATAAAAGAGGTATTAAAAAAGGGCGCTTATCATTTGGTTGATTTTGAAGGGAATTCTTTGACGGAGCCTAGAAATGGGCTCTACCTCAAGAAGTATTACTCATAGGTAGGTCACTGTGGGTAACTTTTTGTAACATATGTATAGTATTTGTACTATTACTTTTTAGTTTCTTTTAAGTGTTAT
>SNQJ01S0208287.1:1238-16188 GCA_010110895.2 Picea sitchensis | reverse complement strand
GATGATAAGATTTTCCCACTGCAACTTTAGCACCATTGTTCATTTCACTAATGATGATAGAATCAAGAGTGAACTCAACTCACTTACTTGAACTAGAATGAGTGATTTGGTAAATTGATAGGAGATTGGTTAACAATGAAGGTACATAGAGAACATTTTGTAATGTCCCATGATCCATGGAAATAGATCCTCTCCCACAAACCTCTAGAGGAGTATTATCCCAAGATGGTTGGCATTCTACAAGGCTCTAGAGATGAAAAAACATCCTAAGTTGAATCCATGTGTTGTGATGCACCTGAGTCAAGTACTCACGAGGAAGGTTGAGATGAAACTGCTACAAATTCTTGAGAAATGTCTTTTCCTTTCTTCTTATTGTTCTCATATGTCTTGGAAGACTCCTTTGTTCATGAACTCTACTTGACTGAATTAGGAATTTTGATGTGATTCTACTCAAGAATGTGAGGTATATGATCTAACTACTTCTTTATGCACTTATGTTTATCATGTCTGAGCATGTTGCAATAGGAAAATTTGACCATTTCATTCTTATGTTTGTTACCTTTATTTTTCTTTTTGTAATCTAGCTATATTTATATTAATATGTCACACTAAAAGAGTACAAGAAAAACTATCTAAGACCCACCATAAGGGAGACCAGGTACAGAGCAGTCCAAAAAACACTGGAGTTTTGAATCAAAGTATGCTAATACAAGCTCAGAGTATCATTATATTTACAAAGACCATGAATTACTGCTTGATAACAACCTATATACTAAGTAGCAACAAATTATATAGAGCCTACCTATATTGAGATAATGCATCATAAAGTTTACAAAAATGGGTCTAAGGAAGATAGTGAAAGAGGCCACCATTTCATGATTTCCATTGGGTCTTCATCATCCTCATCTAGCTGGATGGGATTGGACAGGGTGCCCTCTAGGGTTGGATCGTTATCAACTATAGTAACAAGAACATTCTAATTGTTAGTGGGTGCCCTCTGGGGTTGGAACCTAATCAACTACTATAACATGAACATTTTGATTGTTAGTGGGGTCTAGCACAATGATTTCCACATTAAAGATTGCCTTACAGACTGCTTCAAACTTCTTATCTAGAAAATCTTATTTCTATAAAATAGTTTTTTTTCCGTTGTCCCTTCTCTTCAATGACTTGGGAAATAAATGCCTTGTTAAGCCAATATAACTCAATTAACTTGAAATTTTTATCATCCCAAGACTTGAAAAATCCAATAATATTGGGTATCTAGTCCTTGAATTCTAATTCATATTTTGAAAGATTATGTTTGTATTGATGAATGTCTTACTCCATGGATTCCATATCCTACTTGAGATTCTTAGGAAATTTTCAATGGTAATCTGGTGTTGCCTTCATGGCATCTACTTGAGCTCTAGTAATCCTTTGGGTTGTTTTTCTATAATGGTAACTTTTGGTAGGTTGTTTTGAATTGTTTCTTTGGACTTGCATGTTTAATCATGTTCTTTCCTTGAGCCCTTATTCCTTCATGATTGAAAAATTGTTGAGAACATAAAGGAAATAGGGTAGGTTGGGGATGCAAATAACAGAGAGAGCTTGTGGACCAGTGAATTGGGGTTGAGTAAGAATGAGGTCCAGTCAGTCCTTGTTGGATCTGACAATGGTTTCTCTAACTCTAGAAAAAACTATGAATATAGATACCATCAACTTGATAAACCCAAAAAACTTGGCATGTAAAAATATTGACCTCGTCAATATAGCTAGAAGCCAAACAAACAAATCCAAGTTCCTGCTAGTTCTAGGGTTTGAGAAACCAACATTTTACATCTTCCTTAAACTATGCTTCTCCCTTGAATCTTAATATCCTATATAATTAATTATGCCACACGTTTTTTGAACCATCATGATACGAAATTGAGAAACTAAAGCGAGGTGGGGTAATCTACTCATAATGGGCCTAGTATAGCCTCTAGTTCATTGAAGGATGGCTTTCATTGAGGAGCTCTGGTGTGGTGGAATCTGGCCAAAACCTGGACTCTGGTTCAGGTTTTCATTCTGATACCCCATAGGAATAAGTTTGTTACCTTTTGAATGGGAGATTGAGTAATTTCAAATTATCTTTGTTCCTTTATTTTTCCCATGTTCCTTCTTATCATTTCTTCTTTGTTCCTTTCTTTTTCACATGTTCCTTCTTATCTTTTCTTTGCTATTTCTTGTTACTATTGTCTAAATATTTTGACTCAATTATACCTTGATTGGTAGCAAAGGCATGGGGTTTTGAGGACTTCAAAGTACTCATCTACATTAGTTTGTCTCATTCCTTAGTAACTACATTAGCAAAGTCATCAAGAGATGGCATTTTCCATGTGGTTCCAAGTGCATCGGTGGCATGGAATGTAGAAATAAATATAGAGTATTTGAGACCAAGTTTAGAAAGAATGAAAAGCACCAATTGCTCGTCCTTTTTCTTAATCTTACACTACTTTAGCTGCAATCTCAATGACTTTAACTTGGTAAAGAAATCCTAGATGGTGTCAAAACTACTAGGGCTCAAACAAATGAGTTCATTCTTTAGTCGATGTCCTCTTAACTCGTCCTGCTTCCCAAAAACCCTTCTAATGTAGTCCATATTTGATTGGGCGTGTGGAAAAGAATAATCAAAGATACACATAAACATAATAATCCATGGGTTTCATCACATCTATTAAACCACATTGATTTTTCTGTTGGTGTTGCAAACTCTCAGTGCTCTTCTAAGGCTATTAATGCATTAAATGTATGAGTTATTACACTATTTTCCAATTCCATAGTATGGAAGGATAATCAATAGGTTGTAATCTAAAAATATGTAGGTATAATTGCCTCTTGTCCATAAATTAATCGTATGTGTCTCACTAGTACTAGTTTTGGTCATTGTCAAATAAACCCAAAAGGCATGTGTTAGTTGTAAGTTCCATTCACGAGTATTGTCACCAATAATATGATTCATGATTTTCATCAGAGTTTTATTAGTGGATTCGACCAAATTGGCCACCTGTCCGTTAATGGCTTGAGGAGGCGAGTTGAAACTCACAATAAAACTCAAACCAAGACTCGGATGCATGAAGCGTCTGTTACATTAGATCTGGAGCACTGAGTTTCAGCTAGTGGGGCCCCTATGCTATCATTTCGTCGACCGAAAAATCATTTGTTGGAGTATCTCCGCCACTAGGGTTTTGATCAATGAGGCATAATGAAATTACTTAAGAGGAGGTCAATTTTCAAGAACATCGTATCGGGCGTTTTTAGCTAGTGTTGTCATGTGGGCCTTGGGAAAACAGACTTTTGAGAGCTTGTTGAACTTCGTTATGCTGCTTGGTTTGGATTTTATGCCACGAGACCAAATTGGACACATGTCCTTGAATGAATTGAGGAGGTGAGTTGAAATTCATGATAAAACTCAAACTAAGACTCATATGGATGAAATGTCAGTTTCATTGGATCCAGAGCACCGAGTTTCAGCTAGTGGGCCCCCTACGCTATCATTTTGTTGACCAAAACATTGTTTGTTTGAGTATCTATGGCACTAGGGTTTTGGTCAATGAGGCATAGTGCAATTTTTTAAGAGGAGGTCGATTTTCAGGAACACAGTGTCAGGAGTTTTTGGTTAGTGTAGTTGCATGGTCCTTGGCCAAAGAGACTTGCGTAAGCTTATGGAACTTTTTTATGTTGCTCATTTTGGATTTTCTGCCCTCAGACCAAATTGGCCACATGTCCCTGAATGGCTTGAGGAGGTGAGTTGCAACTCATGATAAAACTAAAAACGGTACTTGGATGGATGAACCATTAGTTTCATTGGTTCTGAAGCACTAGGTTTCAGCTAGTGGGGCCCCTCTTCTATCATTCCATCTACTGAAAAAACCATTGTTTGGAGTATCTATGGCACTAGGGTTTTGGTCAATGAGGCATAGTGCAATTTCTAAAGAGGAGGTCTATTTTCAATAACATTGTGTTGGTCATTTTTTTCTAGTGTGGTCACGTGGGCCTTTTCCAAACAAACTTGTGGGAGCTTATAGAACTCCGTTATGCTGCTTGGTTTGGATTTTATGCCCCCAGACCAAATTGGCCACATGTCCCTGAATGGATTAAGGAGGCGAGTTGCAACTCATGATAAAACTCAAACCTAGACTCGGATGCATGAACTATCATTTGCATTGGATCTGAAGCACCAGGTTTTAGCTAGCGGGGCCCCTACACTATCATTTCATTGAACGAAAAATTGTTTGTTGGAGTATCTTTGAAACCAGGTTTTTTCTCAGTGCCTATTACATATGTTTGACAATTTAACAACTTGTTAGGATAGACATGGGATGGAAAGTGAATTCATGGCAAGGAAAGAAAAGTGAAGGCATAGCATGAAAAGGATTAATGGAAAAATGAAGGTAAACTCACATGTAGGAGGAACTACGAACTGGGTCATGATGAATGAAGAAACTTGGCAAGATTTAAAAGCATGCTCATGAAACCCCAATCTATACCATTTCTCAAGCAACAGACACACAAAATGAAGGAAAATAATGATTGTTTTATGATTTGTAGGTTACCACTTTTCCAACACTCTTTGAACTTGATGGTTGAGTGGTATCCATAGTTGTTTTTCTCTCCATACCATGCCACAAAACTATGCCTAGATTGAGCATCTTTCACTAGAAACTACCAAGAATTAGGGATCAAGATAAGTGATCAAAATTGGCTCTTATTAATCTTTCCAAATTGAGTAGCCAAGCCAAAGCATACATTTGGAGTTCTCAATACACAATGTACCTTCTCATGCACATAACTCATAGGATGGATTTGGCTTCAAGTAGGAGGAGTGTGAAATCAAGACTAAACTCCCCCCCCCCTCCTCCCACAAAATGTGTAGCATAACCATGAGTTGGAGTATGAACTAGGGTAAACTACAAGGGTTTATCTCTCCAATCTCCATTGTTGGATCATAAGAATGACTATAATTTTTCAATGTAAATTAATACCCAAAATCCATCATAATGGATGTTTGTCAGTATATTTCATTTTTAACCACATGACATTGCCTTTTCCAAGCGCATTACCCTAGGTGAATGGTGGAGCCTTTACTTGTAACCCAAATTTATACGAATGTCTTGTAGTGGTGGCCAACACTTTTAATTTTCCTTGGCATTGCACCTTAGGAATAAGAAATCACATTGAGAGTTGGGATACTTATTAGCTTTCTAGCCATGTTTCGCATTATTATAGGTGTGATAAACCAAAATCACTAGAACTAGAGAATAGAAGCCATGCAAAAGTCATAAGAATATCCATACATTTTCAAAATAACCTTGTGAAAATTGACATGAGTGATTGAGCTACATAGGCACATCATTTCAATGGCATAAGCCATCATAAGTCATAGGACCATATGTCAAACATGAACATTAGTCTTCGTCATCATACTAAATTCAACCATGAAATAATCACACATCACCAACATATCAAACAAACCATGACTTAGTAAACTATAGCATATTCATCAGTTTGACTTTAGTGCACACTAGGAGGATACCTTATAGTTCTTAGTAAGGAATTTGAGATATTGATCATTAACTAGTGTGAAATTGGTGTTTATTAGAGCTGGGTAGCTATTAAATTTTGCAGTAGGTATCTTCCTTGTGACACTTTGTAATCATGTTTTTGTTAGCCATTTTCAAGGTCAACACTGGTGACACCACTTAAGCTACTACTTCATGTAATAGTTCATTTCCAACATATTCAAATTGGGCATGATATAGGTTGATTGGGCATGTAATTATATTGTAACAAATAACTTGAATGTCATAAATAGTAACAATGAGGCAAGTACAAGAATTCATATCCACCTCTGGAAAGGATAGTATATGGACCGAATTAGGCTAATGTTCTACAATGGGTGAAGAAAAAGGACTATGAAGAAGAGATGGGAGACCTAAGAGGGTTGTCAAGAATTTAACTTTCTTGAGCTGAGTATTAGGAACCCATCAACAATTTCGCCTCTATTTCATGATATAAACCTACCATGCCATAAACTAACAATCGATGTTAGATATATACTAATAGACTAACATAAGCAGAATAGGCAGCATTGCCTGAGATATTATTGATTAAAAAAGTACCTTCTTAGGAAACCATGCAAAGATCAAAACCACAATAAATGCACCTTGGCAAACTCAAAAAGGAAAAGGTGCTAAAAATGTAAATATTCATGCATAATCTAGACCAACATGAAAATGAAAACAAAACCAGACCTATCAAACTAAACATAAAAGGAAAAAGAGAAAGCATCCCAAAAATTTATAAAGCAAAATGAAAATGCATGTGCAAAACAACACACACACATTCTTATGTTTTACTATTATTTTGTTGTGTGTTGGTCCTACATCTATGCTACACACACACACACACTTCTATTTTAACATTTTATTGGTGTGTGTTTCTCCTACATCTATGCTACACACACACACACACACTTCTATTTTAACATTTTATTGGTGTGTGTTGGTCATATAACTATGTTAGTTCAACAAAGAAATAAGGCTTTAGGACACACCCATTCATAGTATGTGAAAATAATCTCTCTTGGATGTCCTTTAACTGGAAAGCATTGTTTCCCATATTTTCTACAATAGTAAATATTCCTAACGATAGCTTCTAGAGTTTAGTATGCTTACTCTTGTCTTTTAATACAAAATCTCAGATCAAGACTCCTTGACCAACTCTAAATAACCTAGATTTTTCCTTATTGTCATGATATTTCTTTACAACACCTTGTCCTTATTTTAGATTATGAGTTGCAAAATCTCACTTCTCTTCTAAGGATATTAATGCTTTAAATTTATGAGTTATTAGACCATTGTCCAATTCCTTAGTATGCAAGGATAATCAATAGGTTGTAATCTCCAACTCAGTAGGTATAATTGCCTCTTGTCCATAAAATAATCGAATGTGTCTCACTAGTACTAGTTTTGGTTGTTGTCCAATCAACCCAAAAAGGCATGTGTTAGTTGTAAGTTCCATTCATGAGTATTATCACCAATAGTATGATTCATGATTTTCATCATATTTTTATTAGTGGATTCGACCAAATTGGCCACATGTCCCTGAATGGATTGAGGAGGTGAGTTGCAACTCATTATAAAACTTAAAATGGGACTTGAATGCATGAACCGTCAGCTGGATTGGATTCGGAGCACCAAGTTTTAGCTAGTAGGGCTCATATGCTATCATTCAGTCGACCGAAAAACCGTTTGTTGGAGTATCTTCGACACTAGGGTTTTTGTCAATGAGGCATAATGCAACTTCTGAAGAGGAGGTTGATTTTCAAGAACACTGTGTTAGGAATTTTTGGATAGTGCAATCACATGGGCCTTGGCCAAACATACTTGTGGGATCTTACGGAACTTCGTTATGCTGCTCGGTTTGGATTTTATGCCCCCGAACCAAATTGGCCACATGTCCCTGAATGGATTGAGGAGGCGAGTTGCGACTAGCAATAAAAATAAAACCAAGACTCAGATGGATGAACCACCAATTGCATTGGATATGAAGAACCAAGTTTCAACTAGTGGGGCCCCTTCATTATCATTCTATTGACCAAAAAAATGTTTGTTGGAGTATCTACGACACCGGGGTTTTTGTCAATGAGGCATAGTGTAATATTTGAAGAGGCGGTCTATTTTCAATAACATTGTGTCGGGGATTTTTGGCTAGTGTAGTCATGTGGGCCTTGGCCAAATAGACTTGTAGGATCTTATGAAACTTCGGTATGCTACTCAGTTTGGATTTTATACCCCCGTACCAAATTGGCCACATGTCCTTGAATGGCTTGAGGAGGCGAGTTGCAACTCGCGATAAAACTCAAATCAAGACATGAATGCACAAAATTTTAGTTGCATTGGATCCAAAGCACTGAGTTTCAGCTAGTGGGGCCCCTACACTATCATTTCGTTGACCGAAAAACCATTTGTTGGAGTATCTCTGGCACTAGGGTTTTTCTTAGTGCATATTACATATGTTTGACAATTTAACAACTTGTTAGGCTATGTTGATTTTTCAATAAGCTAGTTTAATCATGTAGTTCATTTCAATTTTTATTTGTCTTAACCATAAACAAGAATGTTGCAACAACCAAGATCACAAGAAGAAACACCATGCACAAGAACACAAGAATTATCATGGGAAACCCTTCTCAACAAGCGAAGAAAACCCAACCAAATCCTTTGTTATATTCTTCAAGAGAAATACCTTCACCACCAATAAGACTTAGCACACAAGAGGGTTATTAAACCCTAGAATACTAGTGCCCAAGAGAGGTGTGCACTTTTTCCAAGAGGATGTACTTGCTGAAATTTCCAAACTTGTGTAAAGGATATGATTCCACAATGGGGAATCTTCCTTTACTTATATTAGACTTGTCCTATCAACAGAAGTGTCTATTGGCACAACAGGGCTGACCTATCTAAGTCACATTATAATTAATATTAAGTAGATTGATTATATTTTACATTTATTACTAAGAACATTAAGGTGGGGATGACCTATACCCTTTACATTACAACTAGGGTTACAGGAAGGTCTGACTCTTGAACAATATATCAAGGGATATGATACACCCACTAGTGCTCATCCACTAGGGGCACATCCATAGGGATTTCCATATCTCTGGCTCACTGCATTACACATAAGAACCATATTTTCACATGTTCACATGTGCTCGTCCACAGGCATGTCCACTCTACAGATCTTCTTTCCCACTGTCTCACATAGGAGAATCATCTGGAGTTTCTCGTCAACTCTGTTTCTCAAAGGAGGATAATACATCATCTTCATTTATGTTCACATGTCGATGCACCCAACACTTTGGGATTTCACATGTTCACCTTGTGCTCAGCCATAGGGACGTCTAACTCAACAGATCACCTTTCCCACTGGATAATAATCTGGATTTTATCTCAACTCTATGAATGGAGGAGGTCATCTCTACGTTCTAGCTCTGTCTCAGGTAGGAACCACATACCCTTCTTAGGGGATTTCTCTCAGGTTTGTAAGCTGAGATAAATACTAACATAGTTGCAATGATCCACATCTCACAGGTTTGTAAGCTGGAGAATGTCTCACATAACTGCAATCATCAACACTCCCTCTCATCTAGGGAGGCATTTTCCACTAGGCCAAGTCTCTCATGGAAATACTCAAACTTTTTCTTGGCAAGTGGTTTAGTGAAGATATCTGCAATTTGTTCATGAGTAGAAAGATATTTTACATGTATTGTATTTATCTGCACCATATCTCTGATATATTGATACTTGATTTCAATGTGTTTCGATCAGTCATGAAACGTTGGGTTCTCAGAGAGATTTACACAGCTCTTGTTATCACAATGAATAATAGTCGGATCCATCTCATGATCAAACAAGTCAGTCAAAAGTTTGTGAAGCCATACTTCTTCATAAACTTCCACACTCAGTGAAATGTACTTTGCCTCTGTTGTGCTTAAACCCACAGAGCTTTGTTTTCTGCTAAGCCAGGAAACCATGGTTGATCCTAAGGTGAAGTAGCAACCTGAGGTGCTCTTTCTGTCTACTGCACTTCCTGCCCAATCTGCATTGGCATATCCTTGCAGGTTCAAGTCCACATTGGATGCATATCTCAGGCCATAACCAATTGTGCCTTGTAAGTATCTCAATACGTGTTTTGCATCTATCCAGTGTGTATGCTTTGGTTGGCTCATAAAATGGCTAAGCACATTCAATTCATAGAAAATGTTCGGTATGGTGTTAACTAGATACATCAAATATCCAATTAACTTTTGGTATAAATGTGGATCTACATCTCCTAAATCAGTGTCACTCATTTTCTTTAAATCCATTACCATTGGAGTAAGCATGGATTTGCATTATGTCATACTGAACTTTTTCAGTATCTCCATAGTATATTTTCCTTGACTTAGGAAAATCTCATATGTTCTCTGCCATACTTCTAGTCCCAAGAAATAATGCATTAGGCCCAAATCCTTCATTTCAAATTTGGCAGTCAATGCTTTCTTGCATTCAAAAATGAGTTTTTCTGAACCAGTGAGAAAAAGATCATCCACATATAAGACCAAAATCAGACACTCATTCCCATCAATGTTATAATACAAGTTTGGATCAACTTCACTTTTGTTGAAGCCCAAACTCATCATAAATCCATCCATTTTCTCGTACCAAGAACGTGGTGCTTGTTTTAGACCATATAGGGGTTTCTTCAACCTACATACATGAGATTTTCTGTTGTGTACAATGAAACCTTCTGGCTTCTCACTATAAACTTATTCCTCAATTTCACCATTGAGAAAATGTGTCTTTACATCCATTTGGTGTAGCTTCCAACCCATGGAAGAAACTATTGCAATGATAGATCGGATGGCACCTCCCAAACCCTCTGGCCACAAATCTTTCTTTTTATTTTTCAATGCTTCCATCAGCAACATGTTTGATTTTGTAAATCCATTTGGAATTCACTACGGACTTTCCCTATGGTCTTGGAACAACATCACATACATCATTTTTTAATATTGATTGGTATTCTTCAGTCATGGAATCTTGCCATACTTGTTCACCTGAAGCTTCTCCATGACAAGTTGGCTCTTAGTCAATAATGTGGGTCATGGCTGAAAGTTAGATTGAGAATCTCTTTGATCTCTTGCTTTCTTTGGTTTCTCCTTGTGGGGCTTTATGCCCTTCTGCTTCTTCTAAAGTTTGTCAAGCCCAAGTAGGTCTTTAATGTCCAACTGTGATATCTATGGGTATGTTGCTTGGGGAAACTGAATCTTCTGGAGAAACTGGATCAACTAGAGCTATTGGCTCATCTGGAATAATATATGTCTCACTCTAACCTGTTGAAGGGGGAGAACGTATTGTTTCACTATCAATTTCCATCTAAGCTTCTACGGATTTTTGAAAGGCTACTTCTTCAAAAGTAACATCTATGTTTACTTCAATTTGTCTCTGACTTGGGATGTAGATTCAATATGATTTTGAGGATTCATTGTATCCTACAAATGTACCCTTTCTTCCTGAAGATTCTATTTTGGATCTCTTTTCTTTGGGTACATGTTAGGGTCCTAACCCGCACATAGGTAGAACAATATATTCGTATGTAATAAAGGTCAATATTAATAAGGCCTTTCAATAAAATAGAATAAGGCGGATGTAAGAAGACCTAATAGAAGCTTCCGCTTCTAGAAGGATCTTCCTCTAGATGCTTCTTTTTAGTATAAATAGGAGTCGGGGGTATGAGAACCCTAGCTTGGATATTATTGTAATAGAGCTCTACTCAACTGGAGGTTTCCCCCTCGAAGAGGCCCGTGAACATTGCTTTCAGATTCAAAGTGTTATTTCTGTTGTTATTCTTATATCATTTCAATGTTATTGTGGTGAATGTTCTAGTTATATTGTTGTTATTATGCCATTACTAGCATTTTATTTATGTTATGCATACATTTTATATCTGGTATATTACAAGTGGTATCAGATCACTTTCCTCGGCAGAAAGTGTGGGTTAATTTTTTTTCAGGGTAGAGACGTATTCCGATGTCTTTAAGCCATAGATATTTTCCGTTAAGCGCATAAACCCGTGGTTGAGGGATTCATACATGCAGGAAATACAAGTGGTACTTAAGCGCAAATTTGTTGGCCACCCTTGTAACCCCTGTTGGTACCCCTTCGAGTGGTAGTGCATCAGACAACACCTGTGTACAGATCGGCCTAGATTACCTGAAGCCCTATTTAGATAAACCGATCGACCGCCTAACTGCTATAGTGTCACCGAGAACAACACTCGGGAAGATACTCTCTAGTACTTGGGTAGTCGGGTAGTACGGCTAAGGGTACGGTCTATCCTCCTTAGTTAGTTCCCTGAGATATTGGGCCAAGTACTACTATTGGACCCTGCACGTATATCAGAGAGCTATCGCACAAGGTAAACCCTTATTTGTAGAACCCTTGAATACCTAACCCTTGGGGACAGAAACATAAACAAATTAAAATAGACAAGATCTATTGTTGTGCAATTGTGTTCGGGTTTCCAAGTAAATACACATTTCTTTATGGTTAAGCATTTGGGCATTTCCTCTCTGCAGTGTTCTTCAGACTAGACGTAAAAAAAAAAAAAAAAAACTGGAAATTTCTTCACCATTATTTCATCCCTATTCCATTGGATTCATCTCTTCTCCCTTATCACATTCATCCATATCATTTTTTCGAAAAAAAAAATTTACCCTGCCTGCCCCTTTTCAGTTCCCCCATCCTCATGGTCCATACTCGTAGCCAAGACTTGGAAGCTCGCTTCAACACCTTGTAGTCTAGTCTCATTGAGACCCAACAAGAAGTGAAACAACTCAGTGCCAATGTCATCACCATCAATACAACCATGCAGTCCTCAATGGGCGAAATCAAACAAGACCTCACCACCCAGATTGAATCAGTCTTTTCGACACTCTACACCAAACNACATATCCCTACAGACAACCCTTCCTCTTCCTCACCCCCACATACTGAAGGTGACCATTCCTCTCATTCCCATACCTTGCAGAACCATCACTTTCAATGTGACCTACGCCTTCCATGGGTGGATGTGACCAAATTTGATGGCTCAGACCCCACTGGTTGGGTAACCCAAATGGAACATTACTTCTCTTTATATAACATTACAGATGACTTGGCCAAACTCCAGTATGGTGTTCTCTATCTAGATCAAGAACGTTGGCAATGGTGGCAATGGAGAAAAAAATATCGTCAAGGGTATATTGCTTGGACAAAATTTGTGGCAGAGATTTATGAACGCTTTGACACTAACACCAACCATTTGGGTTGTTTGACAAAGCTAAAACAATTAGGAACAATGGAAGACTTTATAGCTGCCTTTGAGCGCCTAGATTTTAGAACAAAGGGCATGTCTGATGCCTTTTTCCGAGAGTGTTTTATCAGTGGCCTCAAGGATGAAATCCAGGCCCATGTCCTCATGGATCGGCTTGAGAGTTGGGTGGAGGCTACAAAAAGAGATAAATAAGCACAACAGGTTGTCTCTTCTCAAAACCACAAACCCTCCTTCATCCCTCGCCCTAAACCAATAAATCCCACTACTCCCTTTGCTCCACTAAAGATCCAAAAATTGACCCGGAATGAAATGGTTGAACGCCAACTCAAAGGCCTTTGTTATAACTGTGATGACAAATATTTCCTGGGCCACAAGTGTAAAGAAAAAAATCTTCTTATGGCCATCTTTGAGGAGATTTCGGAAGAATATGAAGAAACTCCCTCTATGTATGAATCACCTGAATCCACTAACATAACCCCTCCCTTAGACCCTCCCGAAGTAGAACCAGTCATTTCCCTTAATGCTCTCATTGGCTTCTTCGCTCCCCAAACCCTCAATATAATTGGTTACATCAAGGATCAAAAGGTCATCATTCTGGTTGATAGTGGCAGCACCCATAATTTTATTCATCTCCGCATTGCCCAAGAAACTCATTGTTACATCCATGCCATCAATAATTTCCAAATCATGACTGCCAATGGTGGTTCTATGAAATGTGGAGGGCGTTGTGAAAATGTTCGTCTCCAAATTGGTGACTACCGCCTGAAATCCCATATGTTTTTTATCGACATGGGAGGTTGTGACATGGTGTTGGGTGCAAACTAGCTAAGGACTTTGGGTCCCATTCTCATGGATTTTAAAGACTTAACCATGCTATTCGACCAAGAGGGCCACCAATATAAGTTCCAATGCATCACCGCAGGTTCACCTGAGATCATTAGTTCCCATCACATGGAAAAGCTGCTAAAAAAGGTTCATTCTGGTGCTATCGCCCAACTCCATGCCATAAAAGCAACAGAGACACCTTCCATACCACAAGACCTCCAAGCCATCCTTTCTAAACATCAATTGGTCTTTTCCACTCCCCAAGGCCTCCCTCCTTCCCATGGTGTTCATGATCATTCCATTCCCCTTGTACTAGGAAGCCTTTCTCCCAATATCCGTTCGTACCATCACCCCTTTTCCCAAAAAAATGAAATTGAGAAAATGGTCCAGGAACTCCTTAATGCAGGCGTTATCCACCCTAGTACGAGCCCCTATTCATCTCCTATGGTCATGGTCCTAAAGAAAGAAGGTTCTTGGTGAATGTGTCCTGACTTCCATGCCCTCAACAAACTTACCATCAAAGACAAATTCCCCATTCCTGTCATTGATGACCTCCTGGATGAATTGAGTGGTGCCCAATTCTTCACTAAACTGCATCTTCATTCGGGCTACCACTAGATACATATGAAAGAGGCAGATATTCCCAAGACTGACTTTAGAACTCATGAGGGCCACTATGAGTTTTTGGTCATGCCCTTTGGCTTATGTAATGCCCCCTCCACCTTCCAAAGCCTCATGAATCATGTCTTCCATCCTTTTCTCCACCATTTTTTCTTAGTTTTCTTTGATGATATCCTCATCTATAGAAAAACTTGGACATACCATCTTGATCATGTGGATTGAGTTCTCCATCTACTCTCTCAGCACCAACTTTTCCTGAAACAACCTAAATGTGCTTTTGGCACCTCAGAAGTAGAATACTTGGGTCATCTGGTTGGCAAAGATGGCGTCAAGGTGGATCCTAAAAATATTGAATCTATGCAAGACTGGCCTCACCCAAAGACTCTTAAGAGATTGTGTGGATTTCTAGGCTTAACATGGTATTATCGCAAGTTTGTTAAGAATTATGGGAAGATTGCAGCACCTCTCATTGCTCTCCTCAAAAAGAACTCTTTCACTTGGACTCCAGCCGCTGCTCAAGCTTTTCAAATCTTGAAAATGGCCATGTGCACCACTCCAGTTCTCGCCCTTCCCGATTTCACAAAGACCTTTGTGTTGGAATGTGATGCCTCAGGGAAAG
>SNQJ01S0208286.1:0-16188 GCA_010110895.2 Picea sitchensis | reverse complement strand
TCAACTTCCTAGCAATAATGCTCTTAAGAAGATCTAGGAGCCCCTCCATACAAAAAAGGAGCATTTCATACCTACTCCAAATCTTTAAGAAGGTGGGATACGATGGGTATGGGCTCCCCAACATCTAGGGTGGTACCCCTACAATGTAGATCAATAAGGTTGATGGGATATTAAGTTGTCCACTAAGTTTCCATTCTCAATGTAGTTTGTATCACTTGAATTACATGTCTCTAAAAGGGACCAAGTCAAGTGAAAGTCTAGAATGATTCTTGCATAATAGTTAACCCTTTGACTTGATACCTAATGTAAATGAAGTTAATGTTAAACAAACAATTCGTCAACCAAGAGGTGTGTTTATCAAATAAACCTCCACAAGAAAGGGTTGTCAAGGGATAATTGATTAGATCTAACTATCAAAATATTCTAATAGTGGAATTAAACTAGACCAAGTTGAAGTTGCTTGGGACCACAAGATCCATGAACGAGTTCAAAACAAGGATATGAGTTCTTGATAAACATAGTTTGAATTTTGTTTTTACATTTTGTAGTAGGTTGAGTATGAATGAGTTTTCTTTGATCAAGGACATATATTAAAATCCTTGGTCGATTAACATTTTTGAAATACCCCCACGAAGGATGGATTAGGTTTAATTTTGTTGGGGCTTCCAAGGGAAACTTGATGTAGCAAGATCAATAAAGGAAATTAGAGATTACCTAGGATAGCTACTTGAATATATTCTTAGTTTAAGGGGAAGGGATGAATTAAAAACCTCATCCTTAAATATGTAAGCCCTTAATCATATGATTTATGGAAGTTAAATTTGAAGGGTATTAGACATACTAAAATTATTAATAAAAAATCTATAACTTCATCATAGGTAGTGATTAACCATGTAGAACGATGTAAAAGAGTGATTCAATCCCTTAAAGAGTGGAAGTTTGTACATGTTAAAAAATAAACCAATCATGTGGTTGATCGATTGGCTAACCAAGCCATATCATAGAAAATGAGTCAAGTCTTGGTATTCACAACCCACTCTTTGGTTGAAAGTGTTGGAACGAAAGAGGAATTTCCTAGGTGACCTCCCTTCCAACTCTTCCTAAAACCCCTTCTACCTCATATTATTGATGGGACATGCCATTGTTAGCATTTAAGGGCACCAAAGTCCAAAAATCTCCTAGAGTACAATATCATTAGAAGTGTGAACTTAAATTATCTTACCACCTTCAATTGTCATAATTTGGAATTTATGAGGGTTTGGTTTATTAAGCTAATGAGCGAGGGTAGGTTCAATAGGAGTTTTATTTTTTCTGCTTGTGTTGTTCATTCGAAGCCAATGTTAGTATGGTAGGAAAGTGTACTCAAAACTAAGACAACATTAGGAGTAGAGTCTCAACAAGGGGATCATTTCAAATCTAGATAGTGGTTCTAGGGTGTAATGATCCAACAAGGCAACCATCTTGTAAGCTCACCTAAATGAAACTTGCAAACCCTGAAGACTTCCCATGTGACAATTGAGAAGTTGTATCTGTGCTCATTGGATTTGAGCAAAGGCTTGGAGATAGAGACAAGCATAATGTATTTAGACAAATAAGGTTTGAAGAAAAATGATAATGCTATTTGAAAATGTGGTTTCTCTCTACAAGGCATCTAGTAAGGAGATATAGGAACATGAAGCATTAAAGAAAATAATTTAGAATTATTTGGAGTCTCTAGTCAACTTCACGGCCAAATGATGATCCCCTATCTCCATAGATGAAGAGCCAAGCCCAATAAGTGAAAAGAAGGACCAACCTAATGCACAGACTCCTACAAGGTCTTCGAATAACAAAATTCAAGTTATGGTCTTTCTAGTTTATGTTGTGAATTTCCTCCCTACTCATATTATGTGTGTGGTTTTAATATGTAAATCAAGGTCTTCTAGTTTAGTTTACAAGCCTATTTTTTCAAAAAATGTTAAGTAACAATTTGAAGAGGCATATTGTGTAAGCACGTTTTTGGGTTTGCTAAGCCTCATTGAATTTATTTTCAAGAAGCCCCATGAATTTATTTTAGGACACAAGATTACATGTGCAAAAGGTAGTAGCTTTTACAAAGTCTAATTACGGGTCACAAGAATGACGAAAACTTCATCAACAAACTCACACTTTAACCAATTCAATCAAATTATTAATGCAATCTATGATTAATAAAAACATATAGCAACTCATTTGGGCCTATTAAAAAGTAAAGGGATCTTATAGCGATGACCATGTAAACCATCGAGAGCTGAAGTGAAGACATTGAAGCAAACTCATTGCCCTAGCTATTCTTCTTATTATTCAACAAAGAGTGTTTTGGATTAATCCAAGGAAAACACAAAAGAAAACATATATCATCCATCTAGAGTTGAAGTTGGGATATTGAAGTGGATCCCTTTGTATCAGACAAAAGAAGTGAAAGCATTCTCGACCCTAAAGTATATCTTTCCTTTTCATTGTTTCTTTGATATATAAAACATTTTCTAGTGGGTTGCAATCTCCACACATAAAGTGGATAGATCTAATCCACTCATTCAGTGTTGAAGCAGGTAATAGATCTTTCTATTGAAATATTAAATACTGATTTTATCTTTGAGAGGAATATTACTAGATCTGTGGTCCTACTCAAAATTGAACAACTCTGATTGTGTTGCGTGTATAAACTATCCATTGCTTAAGCGCGGATATTGAAGTGGATCCCTTTGAACAACTCATCAAATTTATCTTGGCCTACAAAAGAAATGTCGTAATGAAGCGAGTCATATTCATACTCAAATCTCTCTCAAGTCTATTTATCTCCAAGTGGACAATTCCTTTTAATCTTTTTATTTATTTAGTTTTACTTGCACTCATGAGAGATACACCATCCATTTCCATTTCCATTTCCCTTTCTAGCATTAA
This sequence comes from Picea sitchensis, assembly GCA_010110895.2. NCBI lineage: Eukaryota > Viridiplantae > Streptophyta > Pinopsida > Pinales > Pinaceae > Picea > Picea sitchensis. The sequence continues at coordinate 13,266 of SNQJ01S0208286.1, read as the reverse complement.
AGCCAAAGTTCGCAATTTGGATAAACTAAGGAGGCCTCCCAAAATGACTTTAGACTCTCTATATGAATACATGGAATATCTAGATAAACACATGGAAGCCTGAAAGTTGAATTCCATTTGGACATAAAAATATGATCAATATTGACTTTATAGCTTTTGAAGATATGTTTCAAATACAAATAGAGAATATAGTAACAACATCGAAAACCAAATTTCAGATAATGGAGAATAAACTACAAGAAATGGAAAACAAAATACAAGAAAGCAAAAATGGACTAAAGAAGAGGAGATTGAGAACTCAATTTTTTTGAAAATGAGAGACAAAATTAAAGCATTGAAGGATGAGGTTATTGGCTTTAAACAATATCGATGAAAAGTTGGATATCAATCCCATCAAAGAGGAAATGAACAAATTACTAAAATTAGAACATGAGTGCAATAAAAGAGACTCAAACCTCACCATTTTGGCTTAAGGGAGAAGCAGAAGAAGACACTTCAAGATTATTCAAGGATTGATCCAGGAGGATATTGGTGGCCACCCACCTCTTCCAGCTGGCTCACATACAACTTTCATCTTGGCAGTTACATTTTTTTTATCTTGGCAATTTTTTTCTAGCTTTTCAGGTCCTAAACTTTCGGGGTCGTTTTGGGGCCCTAAACAATGTTTTTTTGGGCCCACCACAATCACACTGTAAACATAGTAAGAGTGTGATGACATAATGTGTAGTACTCAGATAGAACTTTCCAATGGGCTATCGTGCACCTAAAATGAAGATTGAATGCAAAATTTACGACCTCGAGAAGTTGATGTACCAACTTACCCCAACGAGGTCCACATGACTTTTGGCACTTCATCTCCTAGGGTTAGGTTTTCAGATGTCTAGGGTTTTGACAATCACGTTTGAAGTAAAAAGGACTTTAGAGCCTCATTTCACTCATATTCTTGAGAATGAGCATAGTCGTCACATATCTTCTCAGAAATAAGCTGACACCATTCTAGCGAGCTTGTTTCAGTATGCATTTTTACAGTTTAAACATATTTCTCATTGAAAAGAAATCAAGTTTTACTATATATTTGTTATTATTCATTGTATCTATGTGTTAATATTATAGATCTGTGTTCTCATTTTGTTCTTCTCATAAATCCAGATCATTAGTATCAGAGCATTATGTTCTTCATTTGTTTCTCTATGCATGTCCCCAACGAGGTCGTGGTATAAGCAGTTGGGACTTGAACCAATTGAGTCTTTGCAAGATCAACCTCGCCAAACCCGACGACCACCCATGGGGGAAGAAAAGAGAGACGTTAGGGCATGAGATCCCTTTAAACTGTTGCTTGAGGAATCCCTCTCTCGACAAAGGAACCAGATGATGGATAAATTTGCACAAATCCTTCGACGACTGCCAACATGCGACCACATCTACCTCAAGCAGAGGCGCCACCCCCTTCAAGGTACATATCAATTTTTGATATGCTTGTATTTGAAGGTCAAATAGATGAAAATGTTGTAGAAAAATGGTTAAACCTTCTAGAAGGGTATTTTTCTATCCACAACTTTTCCGATAAAGAAAAGATTACATTTGCGCTCCTCAAGGTCATCCCCCATGTCAAATATTGGCAGGAGACTTTATGCAAGCTAAAGGAAACAAAGGGATCTAAATTATTTGTAGTTGCACCCACTTGGGGTTGCTTCAGGGATGCTATTAAGGAACAATACTACCTTGTTGGAAGTTATGACAACTTATATACAAGATGGACTACACTGCGGTAGGAAAGGGACCAAACAGTGCTAGAGTTCACCAATGTCTTCCATACGTTGTGCGCCAAGCTGGGTATCAAAGACTCTGAGAGACATCTGGTGCTCAAGTACCGTGACAACTTACATAGATACATCCAGATAGAAATGGAGTTTACAAACATTTTGTCATTGGGTGTGACCTATTGATATGTTGTCAAAATCGAGCAGAAGCTTAAACATAAGACATGGTAGTTTGGGTCTGCAAACCCCTCACAACAGAAGCAGGGAAAAGGAAACCCCAATCTGTAGAACAAAGGGCAGAGTAAGGATGGACAACCTTAGGACAAACAATCCAAACCACAAACAAAGAAGGATAATGGGAAGACAAAGAAAGACATTGGGAAATGGTGTGAGTTCCATAAGATCCCCTAGAATAACACAGTTTAATGCCGCTCAAAGCAATCATTGGTGGTTGAGGTGAAAGCCTCTGAATCAGATGCATACTCCGACTCTGAGTCAGAACCAGAAAAAGGGAGACAAATCATTTATGCAAAACCTAGTGCCACCGTTTATACCACCACCAGGGTCCAACCCAACGAATCTAATGAAGTAGAGGAAGGTGAGCACCTCTTTGATTCACAGATGTGGGTGAAGGGTACTCTATTGCACTTCATCATTGATAGCAGTAGCGAGAAGAACCTCATCTCAGCAGAGGTCGTCAAGTGGTTGGCCCTGCCGACATCATCACACCCACATCTGTACACCATCGGATGGCTCCACCAAGGGAGAAATCTTCACGTCAACCAACAATGTCGTCTAACCTACGACATCAAGCCCTTCAAAGATGAGGGATTGTGTGTTTTTGCCCCCCTTGAAGTTTGTGATGTTCTTTTTGGCCAACCTTATTTATGGAAACGTCATGTTGTATATAAGTTTAGGCCTCATAGTGTTATTATTACTTTGGACAAGAAATTATACAGGATACCAGAGGTATTCCCATCTACCGCCATTTCCTTGATCTTTCCCAAGCAATCTATGAAGGTCATCTCTCAGACTGAGAAGTTTGTCTTCTTCATGATTCGTGCTCAAAGTGAGTTGAAGGTTGCAGCCACATGCAAGACATCCACGACAAGTCTCTCCACACAACAAAAGCAAGTGGATAAGGTCATGGAGGAATACAAAGACATCTTCTCCTCACCCACTAGGGTACCTCTTCACTGTCAAGTCAATCACAAAATCGATCTAACCCCTGACGCACCACTACCCAATGGGTGAGTCTATCGCTACTCTTCATAAAAAAATGAGGAAATCAAGCACTGGATCAAAGAGCTGGCTGAAAAGGGGCACATCCACCCAAGCTCATCACCTTGTGGAAGCCCAAAAGTGCTTGTGTAGAAGGAAGATGGGTCCCGACGACTCTTCATTGATTACCGAGACCTAAATAAAATCATAGTCAGGAATCGGTAGCCCATTCCTTGAATTGACGATCTCGTTGACCAACTCAAGGGCGCCAAATAATTCAGTAAGATTGATCTAAATTTCGGCTACCACCAGGTCCCAATAGAGCAGACTAATGTATGGAATACTTCCTTCAAGTCGAAATAAGGTATTTTTGAATGGTTGGTCATGCCCTTTGGCTTGAAAGATTCCCCAACAACTTTCATGAGGACGATGGATGAAATCTTGTGGCCTTTCACCAATTATTTTGTGGTGGTGTATTTGGATGACATCCTCATCTTCAACAAGAATTGGGTGGAACACTTGCAACACATTCAACAAGTTCTTCACACTCTGCGACAACACAAGCTATATGAAAATTTGGAAAAATGCTCCTTTGACGTGAACATGGTCCAATACCTAGGCTACATTGTTGATGAGCATGGGGTGCATGTCGATCCAGCCAAGATCTAGGTCATCCATGACTAGCCATCCCCGACCACACTCACTGAGATTCATAGCTTCTTAGGCTTTGCCAATTTCTATCGCAAGTTCGTGTTGGGATTCTCCCACATTGGATGGGCCCTTAGTCAAGTGACCAGGGGTGGTGGAAAGGAAAAAATTGTGTGGGGCCAATCACAACATAGATTATTTGATGATTTAAAGTAGCGCTTGTTCTCAACCCCGATGCTTTCATTACCCGACCTATAACAACCTTTTGAGATTGAGACAGATGCTTTAGGCTATGTTGTGGGTGCAATTCTCACTCAACATGGAAATCTCGTGGCCTATCATGGTGAGACGCTATCAGATACTGTTTGTAAGTACCCCACTTACGACAAAGAAATGTACTCCATTGTACAAGTCTACAACGAGTGGAGGCATTACATTCTTGGGAAGTAGAAAGTCATCCACGCTGATCATAAGCCTTTGCAGTTCATGCAGACACAATGAAAATTGTTGAATGATCGCCATAAACAATGGTCCACATACTTGCAACAATTCCATCTCAACATCAAGTATAAGACAAGGAACACCAACCACATCATTGACTGCCTCATCTGACCTCCTGTTTCCGCACTAACCACAATGCTACACTCCTGCGGACATGAGACCTTCATACAACCTCAACTCTACGAGCGAGATCCTGACTTCGCCACTACCTATTAGATGTTGGGCACAAACACAATTGTCACTAATTTTCATCTGCAGGACAGGTTGTTATGTTATCTATGCCATCTCTGCGTTCCATCAAGAAAGCGAGCGAAGCTGATTTGGGAAGCTCACTACAGTCAGGTGGTAGGACACTTTGGTGTAGATAAGACAGTGGTAGTGTTGCAACAACATTTCTATTGGCCAAAACTCCGACAATATGTCAACAAGTATATCAGGTCCTGCATGGCCTATGCCATTGCCAAACCGACCATTAAGAAACAAGGCATGTACACCCCTCTGACTACTCCAAACATGCCCTAGGAATCCATCTCGATGGAATACATGTCGAGCCTTCCTTCAACCAAGCAGGGAAATGACCGTGTTTTCGTGGTTGTTGATCGATTTTCCAAGATGACAATTATGGTTGCTTGCAAGAAGAGAAACACAACAGAGGCCACTACGAAGTGATGCAGGAGCATCACCAACAACAAGCGAGCGGGGGGACAAACACCAACGCATTTTGGCACGTGATGAATTGTTTGAAATGTTTTGAAGTTTGATGTGCCAAACATAAATGAAATAGTTAAGAAAGGGCGTACTTGTAGATTGTAATCAGACCTTGAGCGTCCCGCTCTCATCTGAAGGATTAAGAGGCATTTATGCTAGTAAATGTAAGTAGGTAGCTTTAAATTCTTAGATTAGACAGTTTTAGGAGCCGGAGGGAAAATGGATATAGACACCCTCACTTGTATCATTGTAACATTAGTAGCATAATCAATCAAGAGAGCATAGAGAAGAAGAAGCAGGAAGCTGTGTATAAGAACCCATGTGCAAAAGTTATGAGATTAATATATGAAGCTTGATTTAGACTCATGGTGTTCAAATACTTTCTGTGTATGCATGATTGAATGTTATGCTCATGATTGTTTTACTCTTTCTGTTATACATTTGCTTTGATGTGTGAATGTATGATGTCATGTTTAATGTCTGAAATCTAAAGAGAGGGAGAGTAAAGAATGAGTTTCAATTGTTTCTCTGTCTGAGCAAGATTTTTTCTGTAAGGAGTGCAGTGAAATTGTCCACAAAGTGTGCATTGAAAGAATTCAGAGTTCACCTATGAAAGCTCAGGAGGGATAGCATTGTTCTCATTCTCGCAGAAGTGCAAGTTAAGCACAGGAGCTGTGCAAGGAGTGCGCAGGCCGAGTGAAGTTTCAGAGTTACAACCTGAGGAAATTGTTGAAGGACTGCTATTGCAGGGAGTGCGTAGAGTCGAAGAGGTTCAAATACTTGGAAGTATTTGAAGAATTGCCGTAGGGAGTGCGCGCAGGAGTCTTTTTTTTGAAGACTTGAGTTGTGGAGAAAGCTCAGGAGGGATAGAGTCTTCGAAGTTGTCTAAGAGAAGCTCAAGAGGGCTAGTGCCTTGAAGTGTTGTAAGAAGGTGTAGTGATGTTGTTTTGCAGGTGGATAAGTTTCGAGGAAGAACACTTTGTTCATTTCACAGGAATCGTCGAGGAGAAATTGGACGGTCGGAATTCTCCGTGGAGAATTCGCGAAGTCCCGAGAACCATCAGATCGTGCAGAGGAGAAGGGGAGTTACGGTTTAAAACCTTTACATCAAGATTCACGAGGTTGCGAAAGGTGAAGTCCTGAAATAGCGAGAGAATCTGAGCCGTCCGTTAGAAGGAGGACATGTGTCGCGAAATCACCCATATTAGGGATTTGGACATCGGAGGTCAGAAAGGGAAGTCCTTCGACTTCACGAGTGGCAAAGTTGCGAGAAGATCAAGACCGCCCATCGGAGGAGGACAGGTGGCAGAGATTAAGGGATCTCGCGAACTTGGAGGTTCGCAAGGTGAGAGCCCAAAGATTGGGTGCTCCAAGTTGCGAGGAGCTAGGATAGCCGTAGGATTTGAGCCAACAGGGGCCATTGGATCACTCACGTAATCTCATTTCGGGGTTTTGTGGGTTGAAGAGACGAAAGCTTAGCATCAGGATTCGCGAAGTCGCGAAGTCCGAAACTCCAAAAAGGTGGGAAGTTCCGTTGTGGGACCTGTGTTGACGACGTGTCGAAATTTCGACATTTCTGCATATCGGTGGATAGGAAGTCGAGACTTTTGTCCCGAAAGTCACGAGTTGCAATAAGGAGTAGCGAGGAGTTCGGGGTCTCGACACTTTGGGTGTCGGGATACAAAGGAGGTAGCGCTTCGGGAAGCGAAGTTGCGAAGTGCTGAAGTTGGGCACAAGAGACACGTGGCAGAACCACAAGGTGGGCCCGGGAAATAGACAGACGGACACACATCACCTAGTGAAAGGAGTCAAAACCCGTTGACCTCTCGCGTCTCGGGGATTCATGAGAGTTCAACCCTTTGACTCACGAAGTTGTGAGCAGTGAGGACGCGAGGAGAAAAGTCAACATCGCTTCTTGGGGTTTCATGAAAGGAGGGTGCCAAGGTCGGACGCCACAACTTGCAAAGTGGCGAGCAACGAGAGGAGCTAGCGTTAAGCTTAGCCGATGGTCACGCATGGAGGGCACTGCCAGAGGGGAGTTATACCCATTTCATGATCTCGGGTATTGCGAGATTTAAAAAGAAGAGTCAGGAGGCTTGACTCACGAACTCGCGAGTTGCGAGTTGCGACAAGCGCCTTTGCAATTGGGCCTTGGTCACAACGCTGTGGTCGCACAGAGAAAGGGGAGCTTGCGCCTAGTGATGTTCGCATAGGGAAGCTACCAAAAAGAACCTGTGGATCGATAATTTGTGATTCCAGCAGGGAATCTAAAGATCCGATTTGGCTCGAGGGAGATAAAGAACGATCCTATGAGTGGATCTCGGCCCGAGGGCCGATAGGTCTGCGTCACGAAGCTCTTCTTCGAACGAGTGTGGGTATATTTTTGGATACCACAAATCATTGTCTCTGATCAGGACAGTCAGTTCCTCAACACATTTTTCTCAAGCCACTGGTCACGACTGGACACCAAGCTCACCAAATCGACATCCTTCCACCCCCAAACGAATGGCCAAACCGAGGTCGTCAACAAGATGATCATGCATATTTTGTGCATGTACAATTCCAAGCATCCACACACATGGGATGAGAGTCTTTCCTATGTTCAACATAGTTACAACAGATCCATACATAGCTCAACTGACGACAACCCCTTTAAGGTGGGGATGGACTTTCAACCATTGGGTCCCATGGATGTTGCACTACCCCTTGCGTCCACAGAGGCAAAATCATCCCATGCGCAAACCAAAGCCGAAAAATCCACATGGTTCATTGAATGAATCCAACACATCCACCAATAGGTTCAGAATATTTTGTAGAAGTCCAATGCCAAGTACAAGAAGTGCCATGATCAACACCGGATGCCACACAAGTTTCAGGTGGGAGATAAAGTTTGGTTGCAGTTGCAGAAAGAACACCTTATAGGACCCCACTGGAAGCTTCGTCCACTTCACTATTTACGCTACACCATCACCAAGGATGTGGGTGACAATGCTTTTGAGCTCAACATTCCCCCCTTCTTTGGCTTGCACCTAGTGTTTAATGTGGACCTCCTTAGACCATACTTTCCACCCTTGTTGGACACCTCAGAGATAGTGGGACAATTGACACTGACAAAGCCCAACCCTGACTACATGGAACAAGTATCCACTGATCAGATCGTGGATACAAAAGTCAAGGAAACTTGCCAACAAAATCTTCAACTTTATCGGGTTGTCAAAGTGAGGCAACTCCTGCACCAAGGCAAGTGGCTCACCAGGGGCGAAATTCAACAAAAGTTTCCTCATCTAATGGGGGAACTCAATGCAATGGAGACCATTGCTTCCTAAGGAGGGATGATTGATTCAGGTGGATATCGGTGCCTACCCACCTCTTCCATCTAGCTCACATAGAAATTTCATCTTGGCAGTTATGTTTTTTTATTTTGCCAGTTTTTTTCTAGCTTTTCGGGTCCTAGACTTCTGGGGCCGTTTTGAGGCCCTAAACATCATTTTTTGGTCCTGCCATAGTAATATTGTTGACTAAGTCAAATTGTGATGGAATAGTGTGTATTCCTTGGATAGACCTTTCCAACAGGCTATTGTGAGCCTAAAACAAAGATCGTATGCAAAAGTTACGACCCTGGGAAGTTGATGTACCAACTTACCCCAACGAGGTCAACATGACTTTTGGCGCTTCATCTCCAAGGGTTAGGTTTTTGGAATTTATGTTTGATGTAAAAAGGAATTTGGAGCCTCATTATACTCATCTTCTTGTGAATGAGCGTAGCTGTCACATCTCTTCTTAGAGATAAGCTGCCACCATTCTAGCAAGCTTGTTTTAGTCTGCATTTTTACAATTTCAGCATATTTCTAATTTAATAGAAGTCAAGTTTGACTGTATCTCTATTATTATTCAGTGTATCTCTGTGTTAGCATTATAGATCCATGTTTTCATTTTGTTCCACTCATAAATCCCGATAAAGGATGAACTGCAAATTAAGAGACTAAAAATAGAAACAACTCACCTCATAAAATCATAAAGGTTAGGCATGCTTACTAAGCATAAAAATAGGCTAATTTGAGTTGAGATAAACTTGAATGACAATAAATATGGCACACTAAATAAAACGTCTACTCTTACAGGTTCAAGAATATTTATCAATGAGAATATGATTCTAGTAGACCAAGCTGAATCAAGGAAGGAACTCCAAAAGGTAAAAGAGGCCAAGAAAAAAATATCCAAAAGGTAAAAGAGGCCAAGAGGGAATGGAAATGAGCAATAATTATAAATAGAAAATCAAATATTTGGGATAAGGACAAAACAAAACTAATAATAAATAAGAATTTGGCAAACTTGGGACCCTCCCTTGGCATTGTTGGGGCTTTACATGGAAGAAGTGTCCCAAGTTAAGTTGGATTTCTAGTGAAATTAACATTATCTTGTTTGTTGAAACATGGTAACATGAAGAATCATGTGTCCTTAACATGGATATACTTGTATTGTGGTCAATTTGAAATAAAATATACTCTTGTAGAGGTGTTGGAGGCGTAACTTGTTTCACAAGGCATAACCTTACTCCTTATATGAAGCTTCATAAGAAAGACCCTCTCAACCAATACGCGTGGTTAGGGATTTAAAAAATTAGTACTAAAAAATATTTTTATGAATCTATTACTTTACTAAGATAAATTCTACCTTTACAAGAAAAATAATTTAGATAAATATAGTCCCTACAATGCCTTAGAACATGACATTGCTAATCTAAGAAATGAAGGTAATATTCATTTGTTCTGGGACTTTAATAATGGAACAATGAATAATTAAGCTATAATCCTAAGAAACATCTCCTACCATAACCCTTTATTATTAGATGAAGACCTTGATTTAGCTTGCATGTATAAAATAAGCTCTAAAGATTTAGTTGAAAAGTTGTTGGGTGTTGAATCGATCAAGTTGTGTAGTTGTCAAGACTTAATAATTCACAATGGCCATGACTTGTATTCATGGGCTTGGCATTAATGTGGTTGACAATGTTACATCACATATCCCTTATGCAACCAAATTGTTACTTTTTACATATCACGTGATCATAAGCACAACTCACATAAGATACCCTTACTTTTAACTCTAAACATTGCCTTGCATTAAAATCCTAGGGAAGAACCTTCTAATAGTGAAAAACACTTATATCTTTGACAAAATTAAAGGAAATATTTTTATAATGGAGTTCAAAAAGGAATTAAATCTCTCGATAAGTAATAATAATGTTGAGGACTTTTATTGTCAAATATTGTTAGCATAATTGGTTTCGACGGGCCTCATTCTGCATCGCGACCCAGGTTCGAAACGCACCGGGAGGAGACACCTAAAAATCCAGCCAACTAACAGTTGGTGTGGCCCACACTAGGTGCAATCCCTGAGTGATTTTGACGGCTTAGATGCCCTTGGGTCGCGGTTTCTCAGCAACAGGCTAGTCCCACAGGTCATGAAGATGTTGATAAAATAAATATATGTTGAGGACTTTTATCATAACTTTGCAAAAAAGCTCTCAACTTTTACGAGCAAGTTCTCTTTTGAAACTTCTTGGAGAAACGAAAATCAAATGACCAACCCTTGGTATAACAAATATTGCAAGATTCTTGGGAAAATTGCGAGGGAAGTCTCTAAAAAGTCCCTAAAACCTATCAAATATAAATACTTATAAAACACTAACTAAAAGAAAAAAGAGACTTTATGTAAATAGAAAACAAGATAAACTTTTACATCTTTCTACATTTGAACCTAAAAAGTTATGGGAAAATCCTAACAGAGAAGCTAAAAAAAATAATATAATTGCTATGAGTGATTTTAATTGTACATTAAAAAGCTTTATGAATACCTCAATATTCAAACCCCTATTAGAAAGCAAGAGATTTTTACTTTAGATGACAATAATTTTGGGTCAAACATCTAGCAAAAGGAAAGCTAAGGCAAATGAAGGGTATTAGGTGGAAATCCTAAAAATCAGAGTCTTTGTTTTTATCCATCACATCCATATAATTTTCAATATAGTAGTTAGGTAGGGATTCACTAAGCCTTGTATTGCAGCCTCATTGTTCCTACTTTTAAAATTGGAGACTAAAATAGCGTCTTAAATTGTAGGATTGTTGTAGGCATGTTGGTTGACTAGTCGACTAGGTAGAAGAATAAACTAAAATGTATATATGTAGTTGATTAAGTGAGTCAAGTCAATCAATCCACTAGTCTCTATCATTAACCGACCAAAAGTAGTTATGGATGTTATAACTATTTTCCTTCATAAAATCACTATAAAGGGGCATCAATTGTCATTGTATGAATGGATATATAAGGGATGTGATATTGTCGAAATACTACGGGTTTACTGGCTCCATGAATACTTGTTCCCCGTTCATCTATATGTTGATGATGTAGATAAATAACATACAATGTATATATGATTTTTTGCTCATGATGTACAAATAGTAACTAGATTAGGTTGTAATCCAATATAGTACAACATTGGTTCCATTGTTAATTATATTGGAAAGTTATTTGAAAAATTACATGAGAAGGAATCGAATGACCCTTGCACATGCCAGGGCATAGTTTTAAACAAAAACCCACAAAAATTTCATAGAGTTAGTGCCATAGGAAATTAATAAATTCCTAAAGAAAAATAATATATAAGCAAATAAGAAGATAAATAATTATTGTCTAAACTAATAAATTCCAAAAGAATGAACTTGTATGAGTTGTTTCAAGGAATCTTGGAAAATTATTGCGAAGATCAAGCCATTGAAGAAGGAACTACCATAAATGATGTCGAACAAATATGTACACCCACATCCACAACAACTTCTTTTGTTTTGTACCAATATTGTTGCACAAGTTCCTCATTGAAAAAAAAATAACTCATATTTTCAAAGATTGACCAACGTTACTACCACCATTGACCATTGATATAATTAAAAAAAATGATTATGATTTCTTCAATATGAAAATGCACATTGAGATCTCAAACATTAATTTAGAGTAAAGTCGTGGCCAATGATGTAGGGGGTGATTTGTCGTGAGATGACTAAAGATAAATGTTGGTTGGCTAGCATTGACAAGGGAAAGAAAACGAAAAAAGGAGAAGTAATCATGCATGGGAGTGGTAAAAGACAAGCATCGATAGAGAATATGCACTAGATAAAGAAATAGATAAAAGGAAAGATAAAACAATGAAATATTATAAGGCTCGAATCAATTTTCTTTAAAATATAAAGAGAAGAAATATATCAAAGGAGATCTTACTTAAGAAAAATGCCAGATGATCCGGAAACAATGAAACAACATTGAATTGTATGGTCTAAATGATGTTAATCCTATCCGAGTCAAGTCTGGAGAACCAATTGGATGTGGAAGTGGCAACACCTTTAGCCATTCTTGAGATGGAAGAATTGAGAAGTGTGGAGGATATCATGGAAACCCTCCCACAACGAATAATAAAAAATATATAGAGATCGATAAACAAAAAGAATGTCAAACTTAAGAAGATCAAGCATGAGACTAAAGGAAATACTATGGTGCATCAATTACATGTAGAACTTTGTACAATGTCCATATGGACTCATCCAGATGAAAGTGGATAAATATTTGACAGAATATTAATACAAGTGACACAGAATGAGGAGAACTTCTTGGACATAGTTCCATAAAAAAAATGAAATTCCATGTACTAATTTCAGTTTAGAATCTCATGGGAGTGGCTTTTTTTTTTTGCAAGAAATCCAAATTCCATCTATGGTCAGTCATGTTGGTTTAGAAAGAGAAGATTGGAGAAACCACATACCAATTGTAATTAAATATATTGATAGTGGGTGTCAAACAAATTTTGACAAAGTTGTAGAAGTATCAAATAGTAGACCATATAATAATTTGCATGTATATCAAACATGTTGTAGAGTGAAATAATATACTAGTCAATAAGCAAAGTTAATTGGCATCGTCAAGACCATTGATACCAACTACAATGATGTGGAATTTCCCAACAATAATGTGGGAAATCCCACTCCTGAAGTGTCAAACATAAATCTCTGATTGAATTTTATCAAACAAAGCATAAGCTTATATAGCTTTACATGAAGAGAACTATCTCCACAAACTAGGAGATAAATCCTCACTAGATCCTAAGAACTAGCAAAAAATCTCAATAATAGAGATAGTTGGAGAAATGCTCTCAAATACTCCATGAAACTAGGAAACCAAAAATTATTTGTCACACAAATCCACAATAATAATCTCCTAATACAAATACTAATGTGATATACTTAAGCTTCATATACGTAGGCTAAAACTAAGTATGAGAATCCCTAACATTACTTCCAACAACAAAAGCATTGGCTTCCAATGCTTTTAGGAGAGAGGGAAAATATTGTTGTATGTGGAAGTTGAATGATCTTGATGC
>SNQJ01S0208285.1:0-16188 GCA_010110895.2 Picea sitchensis | reverse complement strand
TTTCCCCATACTTTTCCATCTCCTTTTTCCCATACTTTTCCTCTCCCCTCCTTTTCCCCTCCCTCTTCCCCCTCCATATCCTCATCATATATTAATATATCATCATATATGTGATTGAATTTTTTTCCGATTTTTTCTGGTAGATTCCCTTCTAAATTTGAATCTTCGATTAAGATGAGAGAAATTTCGAAGAAAATGTGTGGTTTTCCTTGCGCGAGAAACCTGATAAAAGGATCACGACCAATCAGTGATTTGCATCATATGATATTTTTCCCAACGTGATAAAGTTTCTAAAAGGATCGGTATGACCATTCACATCAGTATCCATTCAGTAAGGGTCACATTAGTAGCCATTCAGTAAGGAGTAGGTTAACTTCAGAGCAATCTTCTCTCCAATTCCGCTTTTCAGGAAATGGGCCTAAATCCGACCAAATTTTCAAGGGTAGTTTGAGTTTTGCATGGATCAAAGTTCCATGCATTTTAGAACCTTATATCAGGGGGGTTTCCCCATTTTAAACCAACCCAATTGCTCAAAAAATCGATTAGAATTATGAATTGGCTGGAAATTTAAAAATGAACCACTGAAAAACCTATCAGAAAGATAACTAAGAGCGAAGATTACTCCCGAGTTAGCACACTCCTCCAAGTTAATATGATTTATTACTTTGAAGTTTCACCATGTGATTTTCCCAACGCCCTAAATTTGGCAAAAAAGGATTGAGACCAATCACGTACGTATGAAAGTCAAAAAGAGTGATTCCCCGATTCCCTAGAAGGTGAGATGTGACATAGATAGAACAGATTTCTTAGAAGTGAAAAAGCTCGATATTTGTCATATATTAACATAATGATGTGTAAAAGTCAACCTTGGCAGATGAATCATCTAATACTTCTTGCGCACGAAGTGAATTTAAATATAATTATTTTAACTCTATTTTTTTTTAATTTAATAAAATATTTTATAATAAAATATTATCATATTAAATTTCAAATTAAATAATAATTAGTTAAGTTTCAAATTAACTAAATGTTTCAAATGAATTATAAGTTTCACATGGAAATAGTACTTAAAGTGTGTGTCTTATGTGTGTCTTATGTGATATTCAATATAATGAAACACGCCAATTAATTTCCCATGCAGAAATAGAATGTGCATGCATATACATTATAGTGATCAGTTTGTGTAACTAGTGTATCAAGTTGTAATGAGTTTGTCTAATTGTATTATATATCTATGCATACTAGTAGAGGTGGAAGGCGAAGGCAGATGCAATGTAGTGTAGTGAAGTGTGTGGGATGAGAGTGAGAGGATGGTTGTAATTCTCCCTTGAATAATAAGAATATATATTATCCCTTGAATAATAAGAATATCGGTTATCATTTCCCCTTCGTTTTTTCCCTTAAAAGGGTTTTTCCATGTAAATATTGTGTTCAATGTGTGATTACTTTCATTGTGTATTTGTTGAGATCTTTTGTTGTTGGTTTTTATTTATTTTCTATTGAATATTACTATGTTTGTGCTTCCGCTACAGCAAGTGGTATCAAAGTTGTGGTTTTGTGGAGAAAATAGATATTCAAGCCTGAGATTTTTGTTGAAGCTGTTGGATACGGAGGAGCGTTAGTTTTTCCCTAACACTCCCTGAGCTCAGTTACAAGAGTGTTATTCTATCCCAAACTTACGAAATCAAAAATTTTGAGGGATTAATGCTCCCCAGGCCATACAAAGGGCGTGTTAGTAGCATGAAAACTATAAAGAGGTATGACGACGGGTTGTTAACATCTTTGGCATTCGGGCTGACTGAGATTGTGGAAAGTCTTCTCCGTGGAAATTCAAGTTTGTGCTAATGGAAAAAGTGCAGAGTTCAAAGTTTGAGGTGGAGAAATTCAATGACAAGAATAATTTTGAGTTGTAGAAGCTCAATATGTGAGATCTTCTTGTGCAACAAGGATTGCAAAAGGCATTGGTGGGCAAGGCAAAGAAACCAACAAGCATGATAGACGAGCACTGGGAATATCTGGATGCAAGAGCTCTAAGTACCATTTGTATGTGTCTGGTAGATGAAGTTTTGTTTAACATCATTAGAGAGGAGACAACAAGAAGCTTGTGGAACAAACTGGAAAGTCTTTATATGACAAATTCCTTGACGAACATAATCTTCTTGAAGATGTTGTTGTATAACTTACAGAGGAAAGAAAGTACAAATATTGTCAATCATTTAAATATTTTCAATACCCTGATTTGTCAATTAACTAGTACGGATGTAAAATATGAAGATGAGGACAAAGCAGTCACCTTATTGTGTTCATTACTTGAATCTTGGGATCATCTGGTCACATCCATGTGGTTTATCACAATAGACACCATTGATTATGATACTATTGTGGGAGATCTATTGGTTGAGTAAATGAGGAGAAGATCGAGTAAAGAAACCTCCACAACAGAAGCAATGGTGGTCAGAGGTCAATCTACAAAAACAGGGCAAGATCAGAGAGGTACATCAAGATCTAAGTTAAGAGGAAAGAAGGGTAAGAAAAAATGTGGATTATGTGGCAAATCTGGGCATATCTAGAAGGATTGTTGGAAAAGACAAAAAACATCAAAAAAAGATTCCACAAAGGAAGCAAATTCAACTAAAATAAGTTCAGGTTCAGGTTCATGTATGATTGATTAGGTATTATCTACTTGTGATGTTTCACAACATCAACATTGGTTGTTAGATTCAGGTGCGTCTAGTTACATGTGTCTTCATAGAAATTGGTTTTTAACTTACCAATCTATTGATGATGGTGTTGTTTTTATGGGAAATTATTTTTCTTGTAAAATTGTTGGGGTTGGTAGCATCCAAATTAAAATGTATAACGGTATTGTAAGAAAGTTAACAGATGTGAGGCATGTACTTGAACTTAGAAAGAACTTAATATATTTGGGAATTCAATATTCTGTTGATTATAAGTGTACAATTCAAGGTGGAGTACTGAAGGTGTCCAAAGGCATCTTAGTAGTCGTGAAGGAAAAGAGGAACGAGAACCTTTATCTGCTTGAAGGAAGGATTTAAATAAATAAAGAAGTGGTAGAATATGAAGGTGCAAGTGACTCTAATCTTTTATGGCATCAATGTTTGGGTCATATGAGCGAGAAAGGGTTTAAGGTACTGGTTGATTGTGTCACTTCCAAGTTTAAAATTTCTGAATTTGTTTTTTTCAAGTATTGTGTTTTTCGAAAATAGTGTAGGTTGAATTTTTAAACAGGAAGACATATAAGAAAAGGTATCCTTGATTACATTCATTAATATGTTTGGGGACCATCCCCTACAATTTATTTTGGAGGATCGTTATATTTTGTGACATTTATAGATGATTACTCTAAAAAGGTGTGGATCTATTTACTTAAAAGAAATGTTGATGTATTTAATACTTTTAAGCAATTCAGAACTTTGGTTTAAAAGAGCATTGACATGTCAATGAAGTGTTTAAGAAAAGATAATGGAGGTGAGTTCACATCTATGGAATTTGAAAACTATTGCAAGGGAGATAGGATAGAAATACAGAAGATCATGATTTATACTCCTCAGCAAAATGGTGTTGCTAAACACATCACTAGTACTCTTATAGAGAGATCAAGGATCATGCTCAGTAATTCCAAGTTGCAGTAGGAATTGTGGGTAAACATAGTCCTTACATAATGCTATCTAATAAATAGGTCACCACCAACTGCAATAAATTGTAAGATTCCAGAAGAGATATGGACAAGTCATTCATGTGATTATTCAAATATGAGAATATTTGGTTGTGACACTTATCCTCTTATTTCTAAAGATCAATTTTCTAAGTTATATCCTAGATCAAAGAAATGTCTTTGTTGGTTATGGTGATGGAGTTAAGGGGTACAAATTGTGGGATCCTACTGTCCACAAACTCATCATAAGTAGAGATGTAGTATTTGATGAATCCTCACTCATAAAAACAAACATGGTAGATGTTGAAGAGAGACAAGAAAGGTACCACAAGGTCAACAAATTCAATTGGAGACTCATCCATCTTTAGAAAAGGAGGAACATCAAGAAGTTCCATAAGAATAAGAAGATGAAGATGCAGAAAATATCTACACGGTTCAATCCTCCTACAAGGTATGACGATTATGTTTCATCTGTGGATTTGGTTTCTAATGATGGAGAACCTAGTTGTTATCAGGAAGCAATGAAGGTATCTAAAAGTGTTAAATGGGAAGAAGATATGAAAGAATAAATGGATGCCTTGGAGAGGAAAAAAACATGGGACCTGGTAGAACTTCCAAAGGACAGGAAGGTTGTCGGTTGCAAGTGGGTCTACAAACTGAAAAATTGTGATGATGATAAAGTTGAAAGGTATAAATCAAGACTGGTACAAAAAGGGTATTATCAAAAGGAAGGTATTGATTTTTCATGAAATATTTTCACCAGTTGTGAAGCTTGTTTCAATTCGTGTTGTGTTAGCACTAGTTGTTTTACTTGATCTTGAGTTAGAGAAGTTAGATGTTAAAACATCGTTTCTACATGGAGATTTGGATATATATATATATATATATATATGGAACAACCATAAGAGTTTATTAAGGATCACAATAAGAAGTTTGTTTGCAAACTCAAGAAGTCATTGTATGGCATGAGGCTGTCTCCCAGACAATGGTACAAGAAGTTTTATTACTTCATGGTGAGACAAAATTTTACAAGAAGTGGATATGATCATTATGTTTACTTTTAAAAGTCATAAAATGACATATTCATTATTTTGGTGTTATATGTTGATGATATGCTTGTTGCAAGAAAAAGCATGGTCGAAATCAACATGTTAAAGGATCAGTTGGCTAGGACGTTTGATATGAAGGATCTAGGAGCAACAAAAAAAATCTTGGGCACGGAGATACACAGAGATAGGAAAAATGGTAATATGTGGTTATCACAACATCAGTATGTGAAGAAAATACTTATGATATTCAATATGAATAATGTAAAACCCATACAAATCCCTTTGGCTTCCCATTTTAGGATTTTTTCAAGTTTATGTCCTAGTAATGACGGAAAAAGGATTATATGTCTCCTGTACCATATGCTAATGTAGTAGGAAGTTTGATGTATGCGATGGTGAGTACTAGACCAGATATTTCACATGTAGTTGGTGTTGTCAGTAGATACATGGAAAATCCAAGTAAAGAGCATTAGGTAGCAGTGAAATGGGTGCTTCAGTATCTTAGGGACACAAGTAATTATTCTATCACCTATGATGGTTCTAGTGATTTATTTTGTGGTTATGTCGACTCATATTTTGTAGGTGACTTGGACAAAAGGAGATCCACTTCAGGATATGTCTTTACTCTTGCACGAGGACCTGTTAGTTTGATGTCAAAGCTTCAAAACATAGTTTCTTTTTCCACTATTGAGGCAAAATATATGGTTGCCTCACATGCATGCAAGGAGGCAATTTGGTTAAAAGGATTGTTGGTTGAGTTTGGAAGGATACAAGACAAGGTGAAATTATTCTACGATAGTCAAAGTGTTATTCATTTGGCTAGAAATCCAGCTTATCAAAGTAAGACAAAGAATATTTCTATTAAATACCATTTTGTAAGACAAGTTGTTGGTGAAGGGGGAGTGGCTCTAGACAAGGTCCATACAAAAGTGAATTT
Source organism: Picea sitchensis (assembly GCA_010110895.2). Classification (NCBI taxonomy): domain Eukaryota; kingdom Viridiplantae; phylum Streptophyta; class Pinopsida; order Pinales; family Pinaceae; genus Picea; species Picea sitchensis. The sequence continues at coordinate 10,526 of SNQJ01S0208285.1, read as the reverse complement.
TGCAGACATGTTCACAGAACAAGTTTTTTTAGAGAAGCTACGATGGTGTTTGGATTCTCTTGGCTTGCATAAAAGGTGATAAATTAATTCAGGCATGATATATTAGGCAATTTTTTTTCAAGGTGGAGATTGTTGAAACATGTCAACTAATTTCCCATGCAGATGCATGCACACCGTATCAGCTAAGAATAAAATGTGCATGCATTCACACTACAATGATTAGTTTGTGTAACTGGTGGATCAAGTTGAAATCAATTTGTCTAATTGTACTATATATCTATGCATACCCGTAGAGGTGGAAGGCGAAGGCAGATGAGATGTAGTGTAGTGAAATGTGTGGGATGAGAGTGAGAGGATGGTTGTAAGAATGTGTTTGGCTACTCTAATTCTCCCTTGAATAATAATAATATTGGTTATCATTGCCCCGTCATTTTTTCCACGTAAATACTATGTTCACTATGTGATTGCTTTCATTGCATATTTGTTGTGATATGTTTCTGTTGGTTTTATTTATTTGTTATTGAATATTATTGTGTTTGTTCTTCCGCTGCAACACAATACATACTAATAAAAAGAAGAGCATATATAATAATTGTGGTAACGGAGAAAATAGCTCATAAAATATGTAAAATGAGGATTTTATAATCAATTGCAAGTGGTGTAGTTCCTAAAGTTAGGAATATGTGTATATGGATTAAATTTTTATAAATCTTTCAAAAAAAACTTGAAAAAATAAAATAAAAAAATACAAATAAAAAGACTTCACCTTGACATAAGCTAATATTGAATATCTAGTTCATCTTGTTGTCCATTCTTTAGTTTGTTATCATTTCCCCCTCCCATTTTTTATAGTGTTAATTGCATCATTGAAGCATTGATTATATTATTAGCATGATCCATATCCTACTTGCAGACACATTTCCCCCATACATCTTTGAGATCTTCTAAAGAACACTTTTTGGAACTTGTACGTGTGATGACAGTTATGCGACACACATATACACAGGTTGCTAAAAGGAAAATTGCATACATGGTAGTAAATTCTCAATATATATATATATATATATATTACGTAATTACAAAGTTGAGTTACGGGTTTTTTTAGTTAACTATGTTTACCCATATTCAATCGTCTTTAACCGTATTTAACTAATTGAAGATGGCTTAAATAGGGATTTGATCTAAGGAGAAAGGTAATGATTGAGTGTTGGTTGCTTATCTGAGTTATACCTTCAACATGATTGACCCAAGTTCAGGTTTTCTAGGGATCCAACAAAGCCTCTAAAACTATCGTCCCTCCTAGTAAACCACAAGGCAACGCAACACATAGAGTGCACTGCCTAGTCTCACCCGAGATATATCTATGGGTGGCTGCAACGATCAGGTGCTTGCAGCCCAGGAATGGGTGGGGATCTGGGATTGTACTATGTGATCTTCAGTCCATTACTATATCATTCATCTATTTTAGTTATTTTTTCCTTCTTTATTCATGCATGTAAATCAACAGATCTAACTACTTCATCAAAACATTCATCTAAGATCTAACCATTGAAAGCAAAGACATAAACAATAATCATTACACATAACACATGATTTACCATGGTTCACCCCCTCCTGGGCTACGTCCACAAAGATTTGGCTCTTAAGATATTTTATTATGGTTCTGTCATATATGGCGCTGCACACACTACAACTCTGTTCATACATTCACAAAACAGACTCCACGACCTTTACGAGGCTGACTAAATTGCACCAGGCTCCTCAGCCTGTGATCTAACCCTTAAGGTCTAGTTACTTTCCTCTCCCACAACTCAACATCTTACAAAAAGGTATCGGATGATAGTTGTGTTACAGGCTTGTTACTGTATCTCACGCAATTAACCTCTATCAAAACCAACAATTGCCCCCTAGACCTCCTAGGTGTCTATTTATATCTATTCTTGGATCATTAGTCGTTACATTCTCTTACCAAAAACCTAACCTAGTTAGGTCTGATTGCATGTTGGCCTTGCACATTTTTCTCCTCTGCATGCACATTTTTGTTCACTTCTTTTCCTACTAGTTGCCTTTCTTCCCCTTCTTCTTGCATGCGTGCCTTGCATGCTTTTTTGTCAACTGTATTTCCTCCATGTCGTGCCTTTTCCCTAAAATGGGTTTGTTCCCAACAGGCTCCCAACATTGACATCGTGACTCATCCCGAGTCACTTCCTGACTTATGCAACTTTCACTTCTTGTTTCCTACTTTGGATACTATCTTTTGGAGTGCGTCATACATTTCCGTTATCTGTTGGCACTGTGGTTGAGCCTGACTGCTCTTTTCGGCCATAATGGTGACCACCTGTTCTATGATAAGAGACTATAACATCTCTTCTCCCTTGGCCCCAATCTTCTCAATTCTCTTCTTAGTTGCGTCGCTCTCCATGATTAGCTGCTCCACCTTTTCTTGCAGGGGCTCCATGAACAAACCTTTCCAAAAATTTGAAGTAAATTTTGGATTTCTATTAGACACAATTGTCTTGGGAATTCCATGTAATCGAACTATTTATTTTAGATAAATATCAATTATGTTAGCTGCCTTGTGAGTAAGCTTTATTAGAATGAAATGGGTAGCTTTGGTAAGCTTGTCTACCACCACCATGATAGAATCATGTTGCTTCTTGGTTCTTGGTAATTTAGTAATAAAATCCATTTTTACCACTTCCCACTTCTACACGGGAATGGGAAATGGTTGTAGCAAACCAACTGGATGTCTATGCTCAACCTTGACCTTTTGGCATGCCAAACACTTGGAAATGAAATCAACAATTTATTTCTTCATGCCCAGCCAATAATATTGGCTCTTGACAGCTGCAATAGTTTTTTGGTATCATGGGTGTCCAACATAAGGTACATTATGCATTTCTCCCAATATCAGATTCTTCAATTCCTGATAATTTGGCACATAAATTATGCCTCTATATCTGAAAATTTCATCACTTTCCAGCTTATAGTCTTCAACTTTACTTTGTAAATTACCTTGTTGAATTTTTCCCTTTAACTCCATATACTTCGGCTCTAATTTTGCAGCTTCTAGAATTTTATCTTTTAAGTCTGATTGACACATGTGTTATAGAAAGACTTGTCTCACCTTATGCAAATTGCTCAGAAGGCCTTTTTCCATTTCTCTATGCAGACTTGAAGTCCTTTTTTGCAAATCCCAGAGATAAAAACATTATTTTTCTGCATATACGTGCCCTACCAATTGTACAACATGTGTATATGCAGGTTGTACTACTATAACCCGCGTACATTGGGTTTTGTGCCCAAAATTAAAAAATGGTGTCGAGTTTCCATGTCACGTCATGAGATCCATGATCCTTGACCTTCCATATACTAGAAACGTTCCAACTCGACCCTTCAGTTCCACTTGAAGGCTATAAATGGGCCAAATCCGATTTATGGAAAAGAGGAGAAGAATTAAAATTTGAGAGAAAAGTTACTATGGAGAAATTATTCACTTCATATTGAGTCTGCATCCCTTTGTCCTTTTAATTATGAACACATTGTTCATCCCCCAAGCTCTTCCCTACTTGATTGATAACCTCATTGTCTCTCTTATATGAGCTTGCCTTTGGTGGAGGATTGAAGTGGCGGAGGCCCATCTGGAAGGGACTTGGTTTCTCGGTTCTGAACCACGCCGAGACATAAGTTTGTAATTCATTCACTTATGTTGATTACATTTTAATAGAAATACTCTTTTCTCATCCAATTAATATCTTGCAAATATTTGAATTGTTATTCCATGGACGTATTTGTTATGAATGTTGATGGATTATGCTATTGAATGTGTTGACATTATATATTATCACCATACGCTTGCATTTCTTGGTTGTTGAGGACAAGTTGCAGGTGTATTTCTTTGAGTCAATTGTTCAATGGTGGACTTCATCAAACGTCTAGATGAGGTAGGAATTTTATCTTGTCTTGCTAGCATATTTGTTTATGCAGTAATTTACGTCTGTTGTGGTTTACCCCTATCCATAGATATATTTTCCTCGTAACAACATGCTAATGGTTGTAGCATGCATCTCATGCACCCTCCAATTGAGTGCATCACCTGCCTTGTTATCTTTACCTTTGATATGCTTTATATCAAAAACATATTCACTAAGGAAATTTAACCACCTGCATTGTTTGGCATTCAAAGTTGGTTGTTCAAACAAGTATTTCAGACTATAGTGGTCCGTCCTCAACTCAAATCTCTTTCCCATGAGGTAGTGCCTCCACATCTTCAAGGCATGCACTATGGTTGCCAACTCCAAATCATGGGTTGCATAGTGTCTTTCATGCTCCTTCAACTTCCTTGATTCATAACATACCACATAACCATTTCGACTAAGGAATCCACCCAGTCCTTCTTTACATGCATCAATGCATACAACGAAGTATTCAGTTGAATAAACAATCCTCAGTATTGGAGAACTTTTTAATAGTTGCTTCAAATGTTGGAAACTTGTTTCACAATCTTATGTCCACTCAAACTTCACATCATTTTTCTGCAATGAAGTAATTGGATGTGAAATATTTGAGAATCCTTCAATAAATATCGTATAGTAACTTGCAATACCCATGAATGATCCCACCTCTGAGACATTCCTTAGTGTTGGCCAAATTTCTATGACCTTTATCTTTTCTGGATCTACTGTTATCCCTTCCTTGGAGATGATATGGCCCAAGTAATGGATTTTTTTTTGGTAAAATGAGCACTTGCTCAACTTGGCATACAACTAATTCTCCCTCAATATATGTAACAACATTCTCAAGTTTTTCTCATGCTCTTATTCAGACTTGGAATATATCAAAATATTATCCACGAAGACAATGACAAACTTATCCAAGTAATTCTTGAATACACCTTGTTAGCACTAGAAGTCACCCTCAGATTGCAAGAGGATAAGCCCAGTACCCATCATAGTTTTTGGTGGATGTTGATTTTATATGAGTGGGGGTCAATGGACAAAATTCAATATATGAATGATGTTCAACACAGAAATAGAAAAGAAATGCACAGGGAAGTGAGGGCCACAACTAACTTCAGTCAGTGAATTGAGTTTAAGTGTGAGTAGAGGGAATACTTAGTACGAAAGGTGGACAAGACTGCTATGGGAATCAGGCCTTCAAGCATCTTGGGAAAAAAAAAATCAGACTCAAGATCACTCTTAATATCGAGCTTCAGACACTGAAATATGTCCAAACAACACAGCCACAACAACACAATGATCAAACCTACATCACCATGCAGCTACAAAAACTCGACTGGATCCTACATGCCTGAGCCATTCAGTGTAAGAGGGGAAAAGATCACAAGGAAACTGACTAAAATTGGTTATCATACTGTTGCAATCAAACCTACATTACAACAACATAACAACCCTTGACTGGATCCTCCATGCCCAAGTGTTTTAGCAAAGTTTTTACAAAGAGATTAAAAGAGGTTGACTTCTATTAATCTGAAAGTATCAAATATGATACATAACCAGAGAACAATTCTGGTATCAAAAAATTACAAAATATGGGGCTTTGCCAACCAGCTGACTACCTTAACAAAATATCAAAACTAATTATTTATACTCAGAACAAGTCACCACTACGAGGAGTGTGACCTGGCCACTACAATCAAAGCTTTGTGTTGAAGACTTCTTCTATCAGACTGAACGTGTATCCCTCTGTCAGACGTGAGCTCAGATCGACATGGTTTTTGCAGGGAAATCTATCCACATGGGTACCATGGGCTGATGGTTAAGTCCCCATGATCGGACCCTACATGCCTTCCATTTATGGAGTGAGCCGAGGTTTCAACCACCATCTCTATTTTCATTAACTGCCTCCTTGGAGATTGAACGATACCTAATGCTCAAGGGGTGACTACAATACCTAATTCTCAAGGGGTGACTACACGCTGCTCTAGGATGGGATGCCATATAAACATGAGATTGCGGGGCCATCAAAATTGGTTTGGATTCAGAGTGCTTTTGGGCCCGCAATCCATCAAATTTCACCACGTAGCATTTTCTCCATACCATGGATTCCATTGCAGGACCGCTCAAGAAAAATATCGCCCGAGCATGTTGCATCCCCGCAATGGACTGTGGCTGTAGGTCTGGTCCCGTTCTGTGATCTGAGCATGCCTACTATATTTAGCACCAATGCCAAGCTTAATCGCCCACCAACTTTAGGATCTGTGAAAAGTGTGCCTTGGGATGGGGGCGCTACTTTCGGCGCTGAATAATAACAACTCTCAGAGGATGATCTATGTGTAGGCCTTACATCACCATGTTGATATATCGCGGATGGAGAGGTGACATGTGTCACTCGAAAATAGGCAGAAAGCATGTCTAAAATGCTTGAAATGAGTGACATTTGTCAGTGCTAGATGGATGCCACGAACTTGGTGCTCTAGGGCTTGGGCGCTAGCTCCTTTTCCTTTGGCTCTTCTATGTGATTTTACCCGGAGCTGGCGATCTGATGAGGCGTGTCTTCTTGAATCGAATGACCGAGAATTACTTCAGGTCTCCCGACTCCAGGAAAATCAAATCTCAAACCTCCTCTACCTTCAACTGCTTTTACCCGGAGCTATGGATCTGATGATGTGTGGCCCTCCTGAGATCGATGGCTGAGATCCCTTCGGGACTCCGGGACTTCAGGCCTTCGAGAGGCACTGCCACTAAGATCAACGACTCCCTATTTATTTTGAGATCAATGTGTTAGAAAACAAGACCGTGGAGCAACAAAATAAAACAAATGCGGAAATAAAATATAGAATATACACAATACAATAGAGACACAGATATGCGTGGTTCACCCAGTGTGGGCTACGTATACCATATAAATTTCCAGGTCCTTCCTTTATTATTATCCAGCAAATTAAGGGATACAACCTACAACAAACCCATTGTAACTTCCTCTTCTTTCTCTCACAGTCTCCTATCTCATAACACAATATTGGTCATAATGCATAGCCAGAATAAATTTCCCTCATAACAGGGGGTTGCCTTCTAAGGAAAAAAACCCTAACATAATTTCTACCGTTAGATCTGCAACCTTATAATGAACGGTCCAGATTTACAATGAAATTACAATATACATTTACAAAGCAATTTCTCCTCCTCACTCCCCCGCGTGGAAGAGTGTACATACTTATGGGGTGTAAATACTTCATGAGGTATAAACACAGATAAAAACAAAAGGCCTTTGAATCAGGAAGATAATTAGGCTCCACAACCAACACAATGGTCCACGATTGCTTCAGGAGTTTGGGCTTCGACTCTCCAGAAGTTTTATGCACTTCTCACTTCGAAACTCTCGAATCTCACTTCCCCAAACGCTTGTATCAGATGCCACCTGTCCCCTTTAAGATCAATGGCTCGTGATCACTTTGTGACTTTAGATATTTTTATTGCGCTATACTTCATGCAATTCTGAAACTCTGAATACCTGAGGGTTGCTAATCCAATCTTCACAGGGGATCCCCACCATTGCAAAATGGACTCGCATGCTGCTTGCGATTCAAGTCCGAAATAAACTGTTCTGAAAGCTACGCTTCATGCTCAAGGCTATGGCCTGTGTGAACAAGGACCCCAACAAACAATACTGGGGCACCCCAAGGTGACACACTTGGGCGTATATACCCCTTCTTTAGAATCTCTTCAAGTTGCATCTGCAATTCCTTCAATTCAAGTGTACTCATCCTTTAAGGGGTCTTAGATATCGGAGCTACTCTAGGTATCAGATTGATAGAGAAGTCAATATATCTTTTGGGTGGAAATCCTAGTATCTCCTTGAATACATCTTCAACCTCTTTTAGGACTACGCAATTTTCAATATCTAGCACCTATCTCTAGGTGTCTCTTCCATCTGCGCTACAAATATTTGACACCCTTTTATGTAAGTCTTCTTCAGATGCAAGGTTGATATTTCTCTGATAGTTACTACTCTAGGAATCCCTTGTATTGTCTTTTAGTTGCATACCTCATCCAAGCAAGTAAATGCTTTGTTATAATAATCTAGGAAAACATGATGTTGGTCCAACCAATCCATACCAATTAGGCAGTCATAAGAACCTAAAGGTATGATATTCAACTCTCTGCTAGTGTTTAGTCCATTCATGTTCATTGGACATGCTTTGACCATCTAATTAATCTTCCTTTTAGCTCATGTAGCTAGTTACATGATCCAAGGTTTTCCAAGCTTGCTTCTTGGAAAATGAAATATTTCCACCATCTTAGGATCTAGATAACTATGACTATCTCCTCAATCAATTAAAATAGCAATGGGATGATTATTGATCTTACCTTCCACTTCGATCATATGCGACTAGAATTCAACTTGTTTGTTGTCCAAGGTTTCGTAGGTATTATATATACTTATGCCCATGTCCTCCACTGTTTTAGCTAGCTACGCATGGTGAACAGTCCTCACTCTTTCACTACTATGAGGGAAATCTTTATACATATGATCTCCTTTACAACCCTAACATTGAATAGGTTGTTTCCTTATCCTTTTCCCTAATGGATCTGTCATTCTAGATTTTTTAGTTGATAGTTGCTCCTGATAGTTATTTCTGAAGAATGATGAATTAGTTCCCTTCTTCCTCTATTCCATCTTGTTTTTATTCTTATTTTCCCAAGCTTTCTGGTAAGATGCCTTCCCTTTTTGTTTCTCGTAAAGGCACCTAGCCCTTCTTATTGTTTCCTCCAAATTTTTGGGGTCATCATATTGTATTATGAAACTGATAAATGATGGCATCCCACTCAAATATCTATGAATCTTAACATGTTCATTGAAACACCCCTGTTGATTACGACAACAACTCTGGAAACAGGTGCAATTTTTTTTTTTTTTTTTTTTTTCTTGTTTAAAGTGTGTGCGCGCGTGTAGAAGAAACAACCCCCTCGACTCTACGTCACCACTAGAACCAACAAGACGCAAGTAAGACAAACACAATCAAGATGACTCGACATATCACAGTGACAACAAGAAATAAACGCCTCTAGACATAAGGCGTGCAACTAGCAGCTATAAGCAGAAACAGACACCAGGTGTTGAGTACAGTACCGTCACAGAATGGAAGAATCCAACATTAGAGTTTACTATTTATGCACAGAAAAGAAGGGATTTTAGTCTTATGTCTTCTTGAAAGAAGATTAGACAGGCTCCTGGCCGACTGCTCAGGCAGAAACTAATAAATATTTTAGGGAGTCGCAGTAGTGGAAACTGTGCCTTAAAACAACCCGAGACTACTGATACGGCTCAGAGTGTGTCGCAAGAGTGGAACTGTGCCTTTAAACAGCCCGAGACTCTTGATACGGCACTGGATTCCTTCCACCGGAATTACCCACAGACATAATTACTAAGCTACAAGAGGTGTCTATATCCCGCCCGACACAAACAGGCCATGCAATGCAATACCACCAAGTACTACAAAATCAGGGACAATCATGACCTCTACGGGAGACGCAAGTCAGGAGAACTCTAATATCGACAAAACACTATTGAGACCCGAGACATCAATCAAGATCAGTTGCTCCTTTAATTATCATTAACCGACGAAGACTTTAACATAAGGTAAAACCAATAATCTCAACCCCCATTATTTCGTTATAAGGTCATTTGCACTAGTTCGGGGACAAGCAATAATCACAAGCGCATTGCATTTTTCTGTTAATCGCCATAAATGGGAAATGATATCGTTACCATAATGGAATACCCTCGAACATTTACATTCTCCATATTATCTTGCCCTTCCTACCAATTTATTACCATGCATTAGAATAACCTAACGAATATTTGTATTGCAAATTAAGACAAATATTATCATTAACACTTCACCTTAAACGAATAATAACCTTGCAAATTAAACAACATCACAAGCATTTCAATTAACAAATATTAACATTGCGATTCAACCAATGTCACTAACATTGCAAATTAAAACAAATATTATCATTACCACTTCACTTTAAACAGATAATAACCTTGCAAATTAAACATCATCACGAGCATTTCAATTAACAATATTAACATTGCGATTCAACCATCGTCACTAACATTGCAAATTAAAACAAATATTATCATTAACACTTCACTTTAAACAAATAATAACCTTGCAAATCAAACATCATCACGAGCATTCAATTAAACAAATATAATCATTGCGATTCAACCATCTTCCTTAACATCGCAAAGTAAAATAAATATTATTGGTGCAAATTAGATAAGTGTTACCATTGCAGATTAAGCAAATATTAATATGCAGCTTAAGCATCGTCATTAGCATTTCGATTTAACCAATATTAACATTTCTATTAAACAAGTATAGGCATTGCAAATTTAACCAATATTAACAGTTCGATTCAATACTCTCATTAACATCGCAAATTAAACCAATATTATTACTGCAAATTATACGATATCAATTCCATATTAAAAAGAAGACAACCCTCCTAACCGACTTTTATAAGCAGCATATCAACCATAAAATTTAATGG
>SNQJ01S0208283.1:2192-12381 GCA_010110895.2 Picea sitchensis | reverse complement strand
GGAAATAGAAGGCTCAACGGAAGATCTACTTCAAGCATCGTTAAAAAGGTGAGTCGATTCTTCCATTGTTTGTTCGAAAAGGGGTTGAGATTTTGGGTAGAAGGTTAAAAGTTAAATCTTAAGGGTCATGATCTGCGTATAAGTTTAGAGCCCTAGATTGTTAGTCCGTAGGGTAGAATACCCCACAACAGTAGGTGATAACACCATCAACTTCTGATATCAGGGGTTGAAAAAAGGCGGTTTTGAGTAGACCACTTTTTTCCCTGATGTACCTCTGGTGTCGCCACGCATCCACGAATGAAACCATAATGGTTTCCCCGACCCACCTTCAAATAATTATCTTCCGCGCTGCTTCATTCTCCGATATGTGCCTTAGCCGTTGATCCAGGATTCTTCAGGATCGATGGTCCACCGAGTTATACCTTTTGCGCCTCTGCTATATTTGTCTATATGCCGCTGGATATAGCCCAACCCCCCAAACTATCATACTTGCACAGTGATATATCATTTCGCTAAATTTCCGAAATTTGGATCCTGATTTGAAAATTATTGTGGTGATAACATGACCAACATAACTTGTCAGGTTCATCATCCTAGAAAACTTTGTAATTTGAGACCAGAAGACCTACAAAATAGTCCCATTCTTTTGCCTCCACTCCAACCAATCCAAGGGAGGGGACCAATATCTAGCCCCATTTTCCTTGGGCATGGGGAATCTAGACTTGTGCTCAACTAAAGAGAATATATTTTCTTAATGAAGAGCTCGACAAAGAGGATTAGATAACCAAAAATCATTTCCATCCCCCATTCATGGTTCCTCACCAATCCAAACCAACCTGCCATCCCTAATTCACCACACTATCCATTGACCCAACATTGGAAAGGTCGACACCAAAGCCTTCCAAACAATTGAACCTTTTGATGATTTGGATGGTTTTTTGAACCATTCATCAAATGAAAGTTGTCCCATGTACTTTGATTTGAGTAATCAACCCCATAAGGAATTGCAAATAGAGAGCCTCAAGAGGATTCTAGTTGCGAGTGCTTGAGAGAAGGTGTAAAGGTTCTTAAGTCGCCATCCCCCGAGCTATTTGGGGGAAGCCACCTTATTCCATTTAACCATTGGTATACCTTCTATTTGATCAAAGCCCAACCATAGATCGTGGAAAATGAATTTCCTTATTTTTGTGAGAATTCCTTTAGGAATAACAAAAAATGATTACCAATACATCGAAATACTTTCAATGACTGATTTTAATAAGATCAACTAACCTCCTCTTGGAAACAAATATGAGCCTCCACTCTTTTAAAAGAGCCACAACGAATCAGAGAACCTATATTTTTTTGGTTTTAGCAAAACCCCCAGGTATTTAAATCCATTCTCCATATCCTTGACCTAAAGAGTAAAGGAGTTTTTGATAACCCAAATACCAAGATCCAGAATCCCATAATGATACAAACAATATTTCTCTAGTTTCACCACTATTTTGGTTGGTTTGCAATAGAGATCGTGGACTTTTTTTAAGGTCGTTATATCCCTTACAGATCCTTGGGCGAAGAAAAGGACATCATCTACAAATAAAAGGTGAGAGATGGTTTCTTGATCTGGGCCTCCATCATGAGCTTGCAGAGGGATTATGCAACTATCAGGAAAAAAAAGGGAGATAACGGGAAACCCTTCCACAACCCCCAAGAGACTCTAAAAAACCTAGAAGGTGCTCCATTAATAAGTATGATGAAAGATACAGAATGAATGCACCCCATGATCTAGTTTACCACTGAGAGAGCCATTGTTATGACCAAAGGGTCAAGCATTTGGTTCATAACAACCATCCCCATTTGAAGGAGTAAAATACGAAGGAAGTTCCAACTCACGCTATCATACGCCTTTGATAATTCCAACTTAAGAATCATTGCTTGTTGATTCCATTTCTTTACAGAGTGTAGAGCCTCCTATTCCACTGAGACCACATCATGGACTTGGTGATGCTTTAGGAATCCAAATTGCTCTTCATAAATGATATTACTGAGGATAAGATTTAGCCATCTAGCAACAAATTTCACCAAGATCTTGTAGATAGTTACAACAAAAGATAAGACAATAATCTCCAAAGGACACAACATCTTGATTTTTGGGGATCAAAGAGATTAAGGTGGAATTGAAATATCCCAGGATGTTTCCATACGATTGTGAGTCCTCTAATGCCTTCAACATATCATTTTTAAACAAATTAGAAAATCTCGTAAGGAATTTGACCGTAAGCCCGTCTAGTCCCATAATCTTCCCTTTTTGCATAGAGGAAAGGGCCACCAGAACTTTCTCCTTAGAGAATTCCTCACCAAGGGATTGGTTCATCTCTTCTGTAATTACCAAGGGGAATTTGGAAATGACTTGAAGAATTTCCCACATGGTACAACCCCCAGGATCCTAGAACATGGATTGGAAAAAATGAGCACCTTCCTCCACCTTCTCCTTGAATGAGATAACCATAGAACTATCCTCTGCTTGGATTTCCCAGATTGTATTAGAATTTTTCCAAAATTGGCATAGCAGTGGAATAATTTAGAGTTGTTATCCCCTACTTTTATCCATAATGCTCTTCTCTTCAATCTTCTAGTTTTCTCTTCCTTGGCTAACAGACCGTGGTGAACTATTTCGACATCACTGAGCTGTTGGAGTTGAGAGCCAGAGAGGGAGGCTCTCTCCATTGCGATATATAACTGAAAAATGTTTTCCTCTACCTTTTGGCATATGATCCGAGCCATTTCTTGGTGGTTCTTTAACTCTAGCTATATTATCTACAAATTGGATCATATAGGAAGATTTAGACAAAGACGACAAGTTGACCCATGTTTCAGAGACAAGATCCCGATAATCCTCCTTCGCTAACCATGCATGGTTGAAATTAAGTGTAGCCAAAGGAATCTCCCCCTCTCCCTCCCCCAGGACATATTTATAATAATCAACATGTGGTCGAATAAACCACCTTTTGAGACACTTGACCTCCATAAAAATGGGCCACTTGTCAAGCCTTTAGAGACCATAAATATATCAATCCTTTTATCCACTGCTTCTGTAAGTTACCAAATCTATTATAATAGATGAAAACATAAATATTGCAGAGAATAACAATGGAACAACACAATAGATGAAACCACAACACAAAAATAATACCTTAATTGATATGAAGCAATGTTCACTTGCCTCTTCTAGGGGGAAACCTCCAGTAGAGCATCACTCTATTACAATAATTCTCATGACAAAACTTCTCATACCCTCTACTCCTATTTATACTAAATTTATCTACCCAAAAGAACCATCTAGAGGAATATCCTTCTAAAAGGAAAAACTTCTATTAGGTCTTCTTACATTTGACTTATTATTACTTATTGCTATCTCTTATTAATATCAACCTTTATTACATGGAAATATATTATTCTACCTGGGAGGTTAGGTTCCTAACATGCCCTCCCCCTTGAAGAAAAACCTTGTCCTCAAGGCTTGAGATGAGGAAATTGTTGTAGAATGGTGGTCGACTCCAAGGCGATGTCTTCTGGAGTTATATATTTACACTAGAATAACACTTCCTTGATGGTGCACTGGTGGAGATGATGCTCTCGTAGTTCCAAGAATGCTTGTGGTTGCAACCAGATGGAGCCTTCTTCATCCAACTTAGGGAGACTGGTCTGAATTTGGAACTTGGTTCCAATCACCTTCTTTAAGTAGGAGACATGAAAAATAAGATGGAGCTTAGAAGGATCGGGTGGAGCTAACTGGTAGGCCACTATTCCCACTCACTTGTGCACAGTATAAGGACCATAAAATTTGGGGGAAAGTTTCCGACAATATGAAACTTTGAGTGAAGTCTGCTTATAAGGCTGTTGTCGAAAAAACACTTGGTCCCCTTCAACAAATTGACGTTCAGAATGATCTTGATATAATTTTTTGTTCATGTGATTTTGAGCCATGACAAAACTATCTTTAAGGGAACGAAGAATAGCCTCTCGAACTGTAAGATGTTTTTCAACCTCCCAAACCTTTGAAACCCCCAGAATGTATGAGAGAACCGATGGTGGATTTTGGACATATATTGCTTCAAAAGGATTCGTACGAGTATCTGTATGGTAATATGTGTTGTACCACCATTCATCTAGGGCTAACCACCGAGCCCACTGATTTTTCCTCTCAAATGAAAAACACCTCAAATATGTTTCCAAACACTTGTTAAAAACTTCAGTCTACCCATCTGTGTGGGGGTGATAGGCAGTGTTGAGATGCCATTGGGTGCCCTATAGCTTAAATAATTCTTACCAAAAATATTTGGTGAAACTAGGATCTCTGTCAGAGACAACAAAATGAGGCATGCCATGAAGCTTGAAGATATTATCCATGAATATTTGAGCCACTGTGGATGCTGTGAATGGGTTTTGAAGAGCACATAAATGAGAATATTTGGAAAGACAACCAAGGACCACCATGATGACTGACTTATTTCTTGATTTAGGTAAGCCAACAATGAAATCCATAGAAATATCTTTCCAAATAGCAAGGGGGATCAAAAGCGATTGGAGTGTTCTTAGAGCTTTGACTGCTTATCCCTTTTTGCGTTGATAGACCTCACATTTATCCACGAATGTGAGGACATCCTGTTTCATACCATCCTAGAAAAAAGAATGTTTGACCCGTTCATAGGTTTTGGTAAACCCTGAAAGCCCAATTGTGGGGGAAGCATAAATTTTAGAAAGCACCGTGGATTTAAGTTGATATTTTTTTCTTAAGTACAAACGTTCTTTGTAGCGAAGCTCTTCATTGTGCAAATAGTACCCTGTAGAAGCTGGATAATTGTGTTGCAATTGGTGGATCGTGTTAGAAAATTTGAGGTCTTGCAACCATTCCTAACGAACAACTTGGATCCAATATGGTACAAGGAAGGAGAGAGAGTAAAGGGACCCATCTTCTTCATACTTCCAGGAAAGAGCATCTGCAACTACATTTTCCTTTCCTTCATGTAAATGATATCATAATCATAGACAAATATCTTGGTCACCCATTTTTGTTTCTTCGATGATGAAATTTGTTGTTCCAAAAAATACTTGAGACTCTGATGATCAATTTTAATTTGGAAGTGTTGTCCCAATAAATAAGGATGCCAAACATCCACAACATGTAGAATAGCTAACATTTCCTTTTCTTAAATGGATTGGCCCAAATGTCTCTCTGAAAGTTGTTTGCTAGTGAAGGCCAAAGTCCGCCATCTTGCATGTGGATGACCCCAATTCATTTCATGGAAGCATCACAATCCAGTACGAAAGTCTTTGTGAAGTTTGGAAGTTCTAGGACAAGGGTCGAGCATATACCATATTTCAAGGCTTGGAAGTAGTGATAAGTAGCTAGGGTCCAAGTGAAAGCATTCTTTTTAAAGAGAGTAGTGAGTGGAGCTGCAATTTCTCCATAATTCTAAACAAACTTCCAATAATATCCCATTAAACCAAGAAAACCACGCAATCTCTTAAGATTTTTAGGGCAAGGCCAATCCTACACAACTTCAATTTTCTTAGGATCCACCCAAACACCATCCTTGTCGACAATATGAACCAGGTACTCCACTTCTGAGGCTCCAAAGGCACATTTAGATTGTTTGAAGAAAAGTTAGTGATTAGAGAGTAGATGGATAACTTGATCCACATGGGCGAGATGGGATGTCCAAGTTTTACTATATATGAGAATATCATCAAAGACAACTAAGACAAAATGAGGAAGGAAAGAACGAAAGACATGATTCATAATAATTTGGAAAGTGGAGGGATCATTACATAGGCCAAAGGGAATGATCAAGAACTCATAGTGACCTTCATGAGTTCGAAATACAATATTAGGAATGTCTTCTTCTTTCATACGGATCTGGTGGTAGCCAGAATGTAGATCAAGTTTGGTGAAGTATTGAGCACCACTCAATTCATCGAAGAGGTCATCAATGACATGAATGGGGAATTTTTCTATGATTGTGAGTTTTTTGAGGACGCGGAAATCATGACACATGCACCAAGCACCTTCTTTATTGAGTACCATGACCACATGGGAAGAAAAGGGGCTAGTACTAGGGTGAATAACATCCACTTCTATCAATTCATGAACAATTTTCTCAATTTCATTATTCTGGGAAAAGGGATGATGATAAGGGAGAACATTGGGAGGAAGAATACCTAGTATGAGAGGAATGGAATGATCATGGACTCCACGGGAAGGGGGAAGTTCTTTGGGAGTGGTAAAAACAACTTGGTGGAGGGAGAGGATAGATTGGAGGTCGAGATGCACATAGGGTGTCTCAACAACTTAAATGGAGTGGAGTTGGGAAATGATGCTAGAATGACCCTTTTTGAGGATATATTCCATGTAATGGGAACTGATGATATCAGGGGAGCATGTTGTGATGCCTTGGAACTTATATTGTTGTCCCTCTTATTGGAATTGCATGGTTAAGTCCTTAAAATCCATGAGAATGGGAACGATAGTGCATAACCATTCAACACCAAGAAAAATGTCATAACCACCCATGTCTTTAGTAAATATATGGGATTTCGGGTGATTCTGACCAATTTGGAGCCGAACATTTTCACAACGTCCCCCACATTTAATGGAACTTCCATTGGAAATCATGATTTGAAATTGTTGATGACACATATGTAACAATTGACTTCTTGGGAGATGCGATAATGAATAAAATTATGAGTGTTACCATTGTCCACAAGGATGATGAATTTCCTATTTTTGATGTAACCAATTAATTTGAGGGTCTAGGGAGTAGAGAAGCCAGTGAGGGCATTAAGTGAAATCATCGGCTCAACTTCTGGTGGATCAAAGGGTGAGGTTAGATCAAAGGGTGGTGGTAGCTCATCCACAAGTGAAACAACAACCTCTTTGGTAGAAACGTCCTCAGTCATGGCCATAAAAATATTTTGTTCCTTACACTTGTTCCCTGGAAAATATTTGTCATCAAAATTATAACAAAGACCCTTGAGTTGGCGTTCAACCATTTCTTCCCTTGTTAATTTCTGGATGTTGAGGGGAGTTGCAGGAGGAGTAGAATTGGTGGGTTTAAGGTGAGGAGGAAAGGATGGATTGTGGATCTAGGAGGAGACAATCTGTTGTGCTTCCTTGGCTTGTTGAGTAGCTTCCAACCAAGTCTGGGGGCGTGCCATGAGAACATGGGCACATATTTCATATTTTAGGCCATTGATAAAGCATTCCTTGAAGAAATCATCTACCACACCCTTTGTTTTAAAATCCAAGTGCTCAAATGTTGTGATAAAGTATTCCACTGTCCCAGACTACTTCAACTTGGTCAAACGACCTAACTGGCGGGTGTCGGAGTCAAAGTGGTCATAGAGCTCTGCAACAAACTGTATCCAAGAAACATACCCTTGGCTTGCCTTTTTACACCATTGCCACCATTTCCATCATTTCAGATCCAGATGTAGGATACCATAATTAAGCTTGGATAAATCATCAATAATTCCATGAAAAGAGAAATAATGTTCCATTTGAGTGACCCATCCTGTGGGATCCAAGCCATCAAATTTGTTCACCCGAATTCTGGGAAGGCGTAGGTCTTGAGGAATGTGGGTAGAATGAGGACCTTGGTAATGAGAAGAGTCTTGGTCTTCACAATAGGATGGTTTTTCAGAAGAGGAAGGGTTCGTGGAATGACCCATCAATTGGTCATGTGTGGATTTGATGTCTTTGATGTGGGCACATTGGTCCTTGAGTATTTCAACAGAGGAATTTAGTGAGCTAATATTGGCATTGATATTCTTGATGTCCTCCTTGTTTTGGAGGTTGTTATTAACCATTGCATTGAGTTCTTGGGCGCGAGTGGTGGCCATTTGGAAAAATGGTCAGGAAAATGGGTTAGGGGGGAAAGCAGGAGGCCAGGAGGGGTGGGTGGGACCACTGAGAAGAATATTTTCAAGTGATATGTACCACTACGATCAAAGAAAAATGTGGAATCCAATGGGATAGGGGCCAAATAAGGGTGCTAGAAAAGGGGTCAAGTCCACTAAACAAATTGTATTAAAAATGATATGTAACATGGGAATCAGGGTGAAGAGAGGAATCCGATGGGATAGGCCTTAAATAAGTGTGCTAGTAGGACCACTATAATCTATTTTTTTTACTCTTGTGGATTTATACTCCGATCTGAAGAATATTGCAGTTTTGAAAGGCCCAAATTCTTAACAGGAAAAAATGTGTAGTAATTTCGCAACTAGGATGCAGGAGGTAAAGTTGCACAACAATATATCTTGTCTGTTCTATTTCATTTTCCATCCCAAGGGCTAGGGTATTCAAGGTTTATACAGACAAGGATTTTTCCTATGCTATAGCTCTCTGATATACATGCGGGGTCCAACAATAGTACTCGACCCAATATCTCAAGGCACCAGTTAAGGGGGCTAGACCATGCCCTTATCCATACTACCCGACTACCTAGGTAATAGAGATTATCTTCTCGAGTGCTATTCTCGGTGGAACTATAATAGTCAGGCGATCATTGGTTTATCTATGGAGACATTTATGATATCTAGGTTGATCTGTATACATGTTCTCTGTGATGTGCTACCACTCAAAGGCGTACCAACAAGGATTACAAGGGTGGCCAACAATGTGGGCTTAAGTACCACTTGTAGTTCATACATGTATGTTTCCTCGACCACAGATTTATGTGCGAAAAGATAGATCTCTGTAGCTTTAAGATGCTAGAATATGTCTCTACCTTGAAAAAAAAATAACCCATAATTTTCTGCAAAGGAAAGTGCTCTGATACCACTTGTAAGATACCCGATCTATTATAATAGTTGAAAACAAAAATATTGCATAGAATCACAGTGGAACAACACAATAGATGAAACCAAAACACCAAAAATAATACCTTTATTGATAGAAAACAATGTTCACTTTCCTCTTCGAGGGGGCAACCTCCAACAGAGAAATGCTCTATTACAATAATTCTCAAGACAAAACTTCTCATACCCTCTACTCCTATTTATACTAAATCTATCTACCCAAAAGAACCATCTAGAGGAATATCCTTCTAGAAGCGAAAGCTTCTATTAGGTCTTCTTACATTTGAATTATTATTCCTTATTGCTAGGCCTTATTAATATCGGCCTTTATTACATGGAGATATATTATTCTACCTATGTGAGGGGTTAGGGAGGGTAGGTCCCTAACAACTTCTTCATTGGTATGAAAAAATCCTCCAAGTGGGAGCCAATTTGACACACAAATATCTGCAAGATGGTATTTTTCGAAAAAGAACGTAAAAAAACCACTTTGTTGGTCGTAACGAGGTTTGGAGCCCCACACTTCCATTAAAGAAAGCATAAGGTTCAGATCACTACCCACCATCGTGTTTGGATAATTCAAAATACTAGAATTTGCAAAATTTTCCCAAAAGGGAATTCTACCAGAATACAGACCATAAACATTAACCACATTGAGGTTGATGCCCACGTCCTTGACCTCCATTTTGACTGCAATGGATGAATGGAATAACATATATGAAATGGCCTTGTAGGCCAAGCTCCATTTGGTTATTAGGCCTCTTGATTACCCTAAGACATCAATAGTACAAAAGGACCACCCTTTTATCTAGGGTTCTAGGGCCACTTTGGATTTAGATCCATCAAACATGGTTTCCTAGACTAAAAAAACATCAGGATTGAGGCTCAAAATGAGTTTCTTGAAGGATAAGTTTTTGTGGGAACCCCCTACCCCTCTCACATTTAAGGAGAGAGCAATCATGATGACAAATTCTTTAGGGACTTCCCTGCTCCAAGGGCCCTTGAAATGGTGGCTTGTTTTCCTTTACGAATATCCATAACTGCACGTTGTTGAGATTTTAGAAGGATTGAATTTATCCTGACTGGGTTGGGCTTGGTCGGGTCGAGGGATAAACCCCCTTGAGAAGAGGATTCTTGTTTCTTCCTTTCTCTGGGTTGCAAAGCATATCATTTTTTGGGGAGGAGGAAAATGCCATCCACGATAGATGGAGAGTTAGATTGTGCCATGGAGGTGGCATCCTCCCTTGGTATCGAAAATGATTCAGGAGGATATGATCCAGGGAGGGGAAGAGTGATCTGAAATCGGATCCAGAAGCCTGACAGGGCTTGAAAAATGCTCAAAAATGAA
>SNQJ01S0208281.1:0-16189 GCA_010110895.2 Picea sitchensis | reverse complement strand
GCTACTCCACTCAATGGTAGGAATAGATACTTTTGATATAAATAGTCTTCCATTTGCATCTTCCATAACTGGTAGTTTTGGCCATTAAATTTCTCGACCCTAAACTTTCCATCTTCCGACATTGCTCCCACTCGAACCAGGAACCCTCTTTTCCTGTGAGTTACCTTATGCTATGATACCAGTTGTTATAAAAACAGGACCGCGGAGCAATAAAATAAAACAAATGTAGAAACCAAACACAAAAGACACACAATACAAGAGAGACACAGATTTACGTGGTTAACCCAGTGTGGGCTACATCCACCAGAGAAATTGCCAGGTCCTTCCTCTATTATTATCCAACAAATGAAGGGATACAACCTACAACAAAACCCGTTGTAACTTCCTCTTATTTCCCTCACAGTCTCCTCTCTTAGAATATAATATTTAACATCAACCATAGTCGCAATACATTTCCCTCATAAAAGAAGGTTGCCTTATATGGCAAAAAAACCCTAACATAATCTCTACAGTTAGATCAACATATATATGATGACAAATTAATCCTTTCATGATATTATATGAATAATAATGAAGGAAGAACAAATGGAGATTAAGTCTGCAGTAACCAGCCCATGGTCATTTGAAAAACAATGGTTTGAAGTAAGCACCTTTTTAAAGTAGTGATGGGTTAAAATGTTGAAACAATTTACAAATAATTTGAAGTCTTTAACAAGATATTAATAATAGTAATAATATAATTTATTATTAAATAAATGAAAGGGTGCGATGATTCATTGTCAGAAGACACAATCGTTCAAGTTCACACCAATTGGAAGATTATGTAAACAAAGAAGTATGGTGAGGAAAAGGTGTAGTTGAGTTTGTAGAAGTATATATATTTATGGATTGAATGAAGGTTCATTCTATCAGGTAGGTTCTTGTTTACAAGTTGGGTCTTGTATGAGGATTGGATTCCTCACATATCAGTTGGATTTGAGATCAACAAGCCAAGACTTGTTATGAGGGTTAGATTCCTGATTTCTTAGTTGGATATGAGAACTACAAGATGGGTCTTGTAACATAGAGTTGAGTCTCTCATAGTTGTTTGAAATTGAAGATATTCAAAGATTGACTTTATGTATTCGTTAAAGTTAAATTAATAAATAAAATATTTATTATTTTATATATTGGTTGAGAAAATGAAATAAATATGTGTTGTTCAATTTATTTGTGAAAAGTGAAAATTGTCCAAAGTTTTGTGACATTGATTCACCCCCCCTCTCAGTGTCAAGTGTCCATTTCAACAGAAAGGTGTGCTCAAATTTGTACCAATTTATCTATGGTTGTAGAAACTATGAATGCACCTTGAGTTGCAGTAGTTGGTTCACATCCATAATTGCAACAACTTGGTTAGTGCCCGAAACCATAATACTTGGAT
The DNA here is from genome assembly GCA_010110895.2 of Picea sitchensis. Lineage (NCBI taxonomy): Eukaryota > Viridiplantae > Streptophyta > Pinopsida > Pinales > Pinaceae > Picea > Picea sitchensis. Next base: position 14,769 of record SNQJ01S0208281.1, on the reverse strand, counting down.
TGCAGTAGAGAGATAGTTCTGCCCTTTGAGGTGTTAAAGACAATGTATTCTCCTGTATAACAATATTATTGACTAAAAATAATGAGTTCCTTCCTAAGAATTATGCAAAAATAATTCAATAATGGAATATGGGGTGGGATCCATACCTTAGTGATAAATGAGGTGAACTAGATAAAGGAAGTATCAAAAAGGAAAGTAATTAACATAATATGATAAGAAAAAATGTATATACGGGTGTTGAAAGTATTCCATTTTAGGCACCCGTCATCTCCCTTAGCCCAAAACTATTTCATGTCCTCATGCAACTACAATCAATCAATCTTAGAGAAGTCGGGATGACCCTAGGGGTCATTGATACCACATATTTCCTTCTCTATTGCCTCCTCCTATTCACTGATATGCTCTTCTGCTAGAGATTCTATGTTTTGTTCTATCTCTACCTTTGCTCGAGTGGCTTTATCACTTCCCATACAATTTGTAGGCTAGACAACTACATATTTTATCTCCCTAGGTTGACCTATTTCTTGTGAGCTAGTTAAGGGTTCCCATGAAGCAAGAGGACTTGCTGCATGGAAACCTGATTTTTTAGGTGCCTTATGTTATTCAATCTCTTCCCTTAGCATCTTCAACTTGATCTTAAGCCTTAAAGTTTTCACCCTCAATTTTTTTTTTCTCTCACAAAAGAGGCATATATAGGGAGAGAGTGGGAAATGCTTACCCATATAGGAGTGATTTAGGTAGAAGCCTGTGGTTGCAACTATTGTAGGCCTTGGTCTAGTATGGCAGTAGGACCATCTGCATAGGAGTCGCCTAGTGGGAATTCTTCTGCTCTTTATTTTTCTGGTAAATGGGTAGGCCATTCCCTAAGAGGTCCCTCTATTGGTTCTTGTGTGAAAATAGGGGCCTCTGGTTCTATTTCCTGCTTATCTTCCTCTGAAGTAGCATAATTCGATTCCTCAAGAGTGCCTCTTGTTGTTTCAACAAGAGGGATTGTTTCTAGTTTGTTTCCCTTAATTATGTTGATTTGTGTGTTGATGATCATGCCCAATTTCCCCTTGAGATCTGTATTGCCAGAGTGTTCTGTATTTTCCATTTGTGGCTCCAAAATCTTGGGTAATTGTGCTAGAGGAGTGCTTTATACTATTTTTTGTAAAAGAGATGAGGATTCTTCCTTCCCATCCTCATTTCCTTGTGTTGGAGCTTGTTATTGAGTAGGCATATCCACTACTTCTTGTTGTTCAGTAGAGGCTACTAAATATTCATCGTATGTGTATGCCACTAGGAGAGAGGTGAGACCTGCATAGAGAGTGTCTTAGTCTAATTCTTGGGTGTCCAAGTAACTATCCTCCTATGATTCTTGTGTAGCAGGGGAGGATTAAAATTTCTTTGTTTCTTGGTTTTCCTTCTAGATTGGCTCCTTGGGATTGGTAGTTCTTTGCTTCTTATGCTGAGTTGCAACCTCTTTCATTTTCCTTAATTTATTTGGCACAGGAGGTGGCTTTTTGGTAAGCCCTTGAAGTCACTTTGTGCATGGTTTGTTGGCCAATCTCTCCACATCACTTTCACTGTCTACCAAATATTCCTCATATGTGTATGCCACTAGGAGAGAGGTGAGACCTTCATTGAGAGTGTCTTGGTACAATTCTTGGGTGTCCAGGTGACTATCCTCCTATGGTTCTTGTGTAGCAGGGGATGATTAAGCTTTCTTTGTTTCCTGGTTTTCCTTATGGACTGGCTCCTTGGGCTTGGTAGTTATTTGCTTCTTACATTGATTTTTAGCCTCTTTCTTTGTCCCTCATTTCTTCAGCACAAGAGGTGGCCTTTTGGTAAACCATTGAAGTCTCTTTGTGCCTGGTTTGTTGGCCATTATCTCCACATCACTGTCNATTTTTTTTTTCTTGGGTTTCTTTTGTGGAGTTTCAACAACTGGTCCTTTTTTCTCCATGACCTCATTGTCTAAAAGAAGTGTTGCAACCATAGTATATTGTGGATATGGAAGTGTAGGAATTTCCTGCTCAGCTGCCCGAAGGGAAACAACTTCATTTTCTATGAGGATAATGGATGTCTGCAAAATATTGTTCCAAGTGTGGCCCTCTTTCTACAACACATGCTGAAACAGTAATTTGATGAGGCTGCGATGAGATACAACCTCCCTAGGGTTATTGGCTCTTTGAACAAGCACTTCCATTATCTGTAATGTCCTAAATGAAAAATATGACATATTGATCAACCAATTATGGTGTAAATGGTTGAGAAGGTGAATGTGTTGAACTTAGATAGTTCCATAACATCCTTCACAAGTGAAGTAATTTTTAATGAAGATAGTCACATATCCCCATGGATGAGGTAATGACTGATGATCAAAGCCCATTCTTTTCTTGACTAAATCTTCCCCTAGTTTGAGGAATTGTCTCAAAATTTCTGGGTGCGAAGTCCTTTGGTTATACCATCTTTTTCCTATAAGAGGTAGCCTAGTGACTTCGGCCATAGTTTCCTCCGAGACATTGACATTTGTTCCTACTATTATGGAGTGCTCTGCTATGTAGTTCATGGATAATTCTAGGACAATCTCATCATTGTAGCCCTATAATCGTAACACATACTCCATCCATCCCACTCATCCCATGATTTATTTGATGTCATCATAAAACTCTAGTAACATTATTTCTGTAGGCTCTCTATGGATTAATGATCTACCAATGCATCCTTTCATATTCTAACTCTGAGTGTTTGCATTTGTAGAGCTATGAAAATTACTGGGTGGTGAGTTCAGAATTGTAGCAATAAGGGTGGTGGTATGGGAATGGGGATTATAGTAATGATACTATGATGTGGTGGTTACAGAAAAATGATATCGACACATGCCATTAAACATACTTATTTCAAATTCGGATAGGAACACGTACCTTTTGTCCCTTGACCAAGTTTTGAGGATTCTTGTTCATGTTTGACCTATTTTTGGGACTTCGACATGCTTTTGAAGGAAGAGTGCAAGACAAATCAAAGATCGCGGCATCTTGACCCCTTTTAAGGCCCTTTTTGGGATTCAGGATTATGTAATGGGTATGGGATGTCAGCCCATGGGTTTAGCCATGTTTAGGCCTATTTTTTCATGTACAAATAAGTAGCTAGGCAATGTAAGAAAGAGACCAAGAGGCCAGTGTGCTAAGTGCTAGAGTTGGATCTATGTTATCAAGAGTTGTAAGTGTTTTGTGCATATTGTGTGAGGCTTGAAAGGCTAGTGCAAATAACTATAAGAGACTGTGTGAAGGCTTGGTGTTGTACCCTAGCTAGAATAAGGAGGATTTGGTGGAGTGTGCACAGATATCCTGTCTTCTTCGGAGTATAACTTGGATTCTATGTGCCTATAAGAGATTGACCAAAGATAATAAAGAAGAGAAGAGTTAGTGGACATAGCCCTAGGGTGGGGGTGAACCCTGTACATGTTGTGTTTCTATGCTTTGTGTGATGTATTGATGTGTTTATGTGTTTACTATCTTAGTGCTTTAATATAGATGAATGATAGATAGATCTGTTGATGCTTAGTGCTTAATAATATGGATGGATGTTAGATCTAACTTATGTACACATGCTTAGTCCTTAAATACCTTAGATCTGAATGAATATTGTGATAATCTATAATTAAGGTTTAACTGAGCTGTAACTAAGACTATATATGGATGAATGTTAACTGTTCAGTGCTACGTTAAGTGTTAGAATCATAGATCTGTGTCCCAGCTAAGGTTGCAGACATATGAGTCCTGCAACCACCCCTGCCTCTACCTTGGGTGAGACTTCATTTTCTTCACATGTGTTGTCAAAAGGGTCGATAGTTAGGCTTTTTTTGGTGCGATGTTGTAACGTTGAACCCTGGGTCTACCCTTGTGCCAAAAAATGGTTCCATTGTTGGGACCTGAAACTGTGATTGCTGGGAACTGAGGAAGAAGACGCTTTGTGAAAATATATGACCTAGAATTATGATTGCTGGGAACTGAGGAAGAAGAATCTTTGTGCAAAGATTCGATCTGAAATTGTGATTGTTGGGAACTAAGGAAAAAATAAGCTTTGTGCAAAGATCTAACCTGAAATTGTGAAATCTGTGTGCGTAGATCTGTCACTCTAGTGCGAAGTATTCTACTCGATCTGTGAAGATCTATGCTAAGAAAATAAGTCTAACCTGAAGAAAAGAGGTAAGATCTGAACACTTTGTGCTCTGATAGAGGTAAGAATAGTGAAAAGTTTGAGATCTGGAAGCTTTATGCTCCGCTGAAGATACGATTAGTGGAAATTTTTGTTTCTAAAGTATGGATCTAGGTATGTTTGATAATATTTGTCCTAGCTTGAAAACTAGGACACTGATAGAAGAAAGAAGATTTGATATGAGTAGATCTGATAAGAATAGTGAAAGATATGTTATACATATGCATAGAGAGAATGTTTGGACTAACAAATGGATGCAGGATCCTAGAAATAATTTTTTGCAGGTTGGATACCATGATCCTAGTGTGCAGTACAGGAAAGACTGGGGATCATTTAAGAGAAAGAGGAGATTAACCCTTTGTTACAGTTACAAAAGACCGGGACATATGTCTAAGGAATTCCCTGGTAGAATACCTAGTTGCCTCTGTTGCAAAGCTATGGACCATGAATTTTTGGATTGCCCTAGAATGATTTCTAAGGTTGAAAGGATGAATATGAGACAAGAAGACCACGAGAAAGGTCAAGCAACTAAAACCATGATAGAACCCCATAAAGAATCATAAAAAGTATTGCTACAGATGAAAGAAACCCCGAATGAACATTGACATATCATCTTATCAAGGATATTCAAAGAAAAATAGTGCATTGAAACACGAATAAGAGACTTCAACATTAACTATGTTCTAGATGAGGAAACACAGGTGAATGTCATGATGGAAAGAACTTGGAAACTTTTAGGGGAACCTGGTATGATTCCTTCATTGGGAGGAATAAGGTCATTTAGAGGAAAAATGATAACCCTATGTGGAAGACTTACCTAGATATCTATGAGTGCTCATGGAACTTCAAAAGAGGAAGAATTTGAAGTTGTTAAATTTATTGAGAAAATCTCTCCATTTGCTATGTTAGTAGGAAAACCTTGGATTGAAGGATATTAGACTAGAAGGAAAGAAGAATAAGTCTTAGAAAAAAAGAAGTAAGAGTTGAAAGATTTCATGACTAGGAGGCTCACACACTTGATTGAAGAACAAGAGAACCAAGAAAAGCTATTTAAAACCAGAGAGTTGGATGTCGAAGTGGGAAGAACACTAGAAGACCCACAAAAGACTAAAGTACCTATTCCAGATACAGATGAAGTACTACCCCTAATTTCCAGAAAAGAATCTCTTGAGCGCAAAGTTACTTTGCCAAAATAAAATAATAATCAGAATGGAAAAAGGAATATTGAGATAAAGCTCAGTAGAAAGAAGGCTCAAAAACTAAGTAAGAAGAGAGCTAAGATCGAAAAGTTATAGAAGGTTCTATAGGGAAATTCGCAGAAGGAAAACTTGCAAAATTGGAACTTCACCGAGATATCAGAACAACGTCACATGGCACTTCGCCATGGAAAAGCAACATGTTTGTTGGAATAGTATAACCATTAGACCAACGACCCGAATGGGCAGAAACAAATTTATGGTCAGAAATGTTTCCACCAGACCATTGGGACCAAGCCATAACGAACAAAACTGAGTTAATGAAGGATTCTCACCCATTGCAAGAGATCTGTTTTCAAGTTATCTATTTATCCCATCGCACCACACAACGAGAACAATTTTTCCAACCGTGACTATCTAAGCCCGCAGAATAGTTATTTCGCACAGTGATTATCATTCCATTGCCATCCATCCCGTTGCATTGAGAAGTTACTCTTCGAACCCAAGATATTCGACCACGAGCATGTATGTCCAAAGAACTTAGCACACTCAAAGAGTCTGTGAAGGAATTACTCATTGACCTCATGACTGAGAGAATCATGTCTGAAAGAGTGACGTCTATGGGTGTACAAGCATCCTCGACGAGAGGAGTGCAAGCCTCTCCGTCAACTGCTCATGGAGCTGGACCATCCCGACCATCAACGGAAAAGAGAACCAAACAAATAGATGATCGAGAAAATGCAAAGCTGATCCCAACCATATTTCCCGATTACATCCTGCCTCTGGCCGACGTGGTGAGTCGTGATAGTGTGCCAAGAGATTTCGAGTACACCATGGTTATTGTGTACCTCCCAAAGGGGATACACATAGTTTTTGCGCAGTAGGACAATATCACATCGTTGAAGTTCAGTGACTTCAACCTCAGAGATCGCAAGAACTATAGTATGCTCACCCTGTATAAATACCTGACCAGGATGAAGGGGAAGAACTCAAAGATAATCCCCCAACCATGGAATATGAACCTCATGCAATCCACCCTATTAAACGTAATGAAAATACCACACTTTGGAAGGCACCAGGAAGTCAATGCCTATGTCAATACATTACTTTCATGTTACCATGGTGGATACTTATGGATAAACCACCATATCAAAGCCGATCCAGCATCAATCCATAGGATCACAAGATTAAGTATGCAAGGACCTGACCCATAGGAGTTCTATCAAGGAAAATACACAGATCGCGCACTAGCACAGAAGATCAATGATACATATGACGCTGTTGAAAAGGGTATGCGAGGCTACAAGGTAGCCTCCATTCAGAATGGCTCAGTGAACCTAGACTGCCATCTAATATCCAAAAAGTTAGTAAGGAAGAACAGACCTACACAGGTCACATTCTTTGTCATTGAACTCACAGGGAAGTGCATGGAAGATCTATAGATGAACTGGGTGAAGTACCTAGTTAATCAACTGGAACTAGATTATCGTGAAGCACAAGATTAGGGCTACGAGTTTCACTTTAGTTGGCTCCTAATCCTCATCACTTTTGTTGTCTGGGAGATGCCATAACGTGCGACATTTCTGGATATTGAACCGTTCAAGATGCTTACTTCAAATTTCACCACACTTTGGTACATGAGTGATATGAACAAACTGTGGTAGTCGAACGTTGTTTTTCACACATATTACCTCCAGCTTAAGAGAGCCATCGAAGCTAAACCTCACATGACTCCGAACACCCTACAAAGGTTCCAACCCTTGATGAAGTTTTGCGCAGATCAACACTTCATCTACATTACAACGCGAGCCAATGAACATAAGGAGTAGCTTCAGTCTTAATACAAACTCACGGAAGAGGATGTTATCCCTTGACCAAGTTTTGAGGAACACTTGGTCATATTTGACCATTTTTGGACTTCGACAGCTTGTCAAAGATGGAGCACAACACGAAACATAGATCACGAGATCTTGGTCCACTTTTGGGCCCTTTTTGGGTTTTTGGGGATAATGTAATGGGTATGGGATGTCGACCCATGGGTTTAGCCATGTTTAGGCCTATTTTGTAAAGTATAAATAAGTAGCTATGCAATGTAAGAGAGGGAAATAAGCTAAGTGATAGTAAAGGCTTTGTGTATACTATGTGACTGACTTGCAGAGCTGAGTGCAAGCATTGTAAGTGTTGAGTGCACAGATTGTAAGAAGGCTCTGTGATAGATCTACTCGGGGAAGGAGGATCTAGTGAGGTGCACGCAGATCTCCTGTCCTATGTAGAGTACAAGTTTCAGCTCTGTGCTGTAACTAGATTGACCAAATCTAATAAAGAAGAAGAAGACTTTGTGGATGTAGCCCCAGGGTGGGGGTGAACCATGGTAAACCTGTGTGTTGTGCTTGGTGCCTCGACCTAATGCATTTATCTCTTCCCATGTGTTGTGCTCTGATATGATTATGCTATGTGTTTTGTTATGATATACTTAGATAGATCTACTTTTCTTTGTGCTTCTTAGATGTATGTGTGTATATCTAACATATATGAAAGTGTTGAGTGCTAGACCTATTTGGTTGTTGCTAAGGGCTAACTTAACCTAGTTCTAAGTGAATGTTGTGGTGCTCTGTGCCATCTGTGAAGTGCCATGAGGGTTAAAAACAGATGAATGATATATGCTAAAATGTTTTCTAAGTGTTATAATCATAGATCTGTGTCCCAGCTAAGGTTGCAGACACCTGAGTCTTGAAACCACCCCTGCCTTTACTGAGGGTGAGACTTCATCTTCTTCGCAGGTGTTGTCGAAAGGGATGATAGTTGGGGTTTTTTTGGTGCACTGTTCAAGCATTGAAACCTGGGTCTGACCCTATGCCAACAAATGGTTCCGTTGTCGAGACCTGAAACTGTGATTGCTAGGAACTGAGGAAGAAGAAACTTTGTGGAAAAGGAAGCTTTGTGCGTAGATCTTTTTCCCTAGTGCACAACTTTTTACTAGACCTGTGAAGCTTTGTGCTAGGAATAAGTTCAGATCTGAAGATAGGAAGATCAGATCCAAAGAAAAGAGGTAAGATTTGTAAGCTCAGTGCTCTAATAAAGGTAAGAATAGTCAAAAGTTCTTAGATCTGGAAGCTTTGTGCTCTGTAGAAGTAGGATAAGTGAATTTTTTTGTTTCTAGAGCATGGATCTAGGTATGTTTGATAGATCCTATCCTAGATTAAAAACTAGGGCATTAGTAGATGAAACAAAGTTTGATATGAATAGATCTGATAAGTATAATGATAGATATGTTATACCTATGCATAGAATGAATTTTTGGACTAACAAATGGATGAAGGATCCTAGAAAGAAATTTTTTCAGGCTAGCCATTATGATCCTAGCGCGTAGTAAAAGAAGAGTTGGGGATCATTGAAGAGAAAGAGAGGATTAACTCTTTGTTACAGTTGCAGAATACCAGGACATCTTGCTAAGGAATCCCCTGAGAGAAAACCTAGTTTCCTCTGTTGTAAGGCTATGGATCATGAAGTACTAGATTTCCATAGAATGATTGCTAGACTTGAAAAGATGAATATGGAGCAAGGTCAAGCGACTAAGATTATAGAAGAAACCCAGCAAGAATTAGAGAAAGTATTAATATAGATGAAGGAAACACTGAATGAACATAAAGATGCCAGTTTGTCAGAGATCTTCAAAGAAAAGGAGAAAATTGAAGTAAGAAAAGGAGACTTCGACATCGAATGTGCTCTAGATGAGGGAACAGAGATGAACATTATGATAGAAAGTACTTGGGAAACCCTAGGAAGGCCTACTATGGTTCCTTCACTAGGAAAAATAGGGTTGTTTAAAGGAAAAATGGTAACCCTATGTGGCAGAATTACCCAGATAGCTATGAGTACCCATGGAGCTTCGATAGAGGAAGAGTTCGAAGTCATTAGATTTATTGAGGACTGTGCCCCATTTCCAGCTTTGTTAGGAAAGATATGGATTGCAAAAGACCAGATTTAGAGAAAAGAAGAAAAGGAAGCCCTAGAACATAAGAAGAAAGAACTCATGGCATTTTTGACTAGAAGGATCGCCTACTTGGTGGAGGAACAAGAGAACATATATTAGCTGTTGAACATCAGGGACCTGGATGTCAAAGCTATAAGAGCATTAGAGGATCCACATAAGACCGAAATAACTAGTCCATATGAGGAAGGAGTATTACCCTTGGATCTAAAGAAATAACCTCAGCAACATGAAGTGACTATGTCGAGAGAAGATAAGACTCAGAATGGAAAAAGGATGACCAAGACAAAGCTCAATGGGAAGAAGGCTGGGAAGCTAAGTAAGAAGAGAACCAAGATCGAAAATTTACAGAAGGTTTTGAAGGAAATTTCACAGAAGGAAAAATCACAAGAATTGAGCTTCACCGAGATATCAGAATAATGGCATATGCCACTTCTCCAAGGTGAAGTAATATAGCCATTGGACCGATATACTCGTTTGAATTTTTCCCCGAACAGACAAAATTTTTTTATTGCTCGCCACTAGACTATTAGACTACACCATAATGGAAAAAACATAAGTTAATGCAGCCTCATACCCATTGCAAGAAGACCGTTACTAAGTTTCCCTACTTAGTTCGTCACACCACACACCGAGAATATTTTTCTCTAAGTGAGAATTTGAGCCTAAAGACTGAGATTACTTCACCTTGTGATCATTTCCTTTTTCCCATACTGTTCATTGTAGTCTCTGAATTCATTTCACACCCGAGCTAGTTGACCCAAGCTTGTATGTCGGATGAGCTCAACGCTGCTGAAAAAGTAGTTGAAGAAGTTTTGATTGACTTAATGACTGAGAGAGTCATGTAGGAGTGAGGATTATCTATAGGAGTCCAAGAATCGTCAATGAGAGGACCCTCGACCTCCCCTTACACTGCTCACACCAGTCCATCCTAGCCGACCGATGAGAAACGAACCAAGCACAATGATGACATCGCAAATGCCAAGCTTATCCCACACATTCTACCTACTTACTTACCACCTCTAAGTGGTGCCATCAACCATGAAAGTGTACCTCGTGACTTCGAGTACACTTTGATCACTGTGTACCTTTCGAAATGGGTGTGCACAGTTCGTGCTGACTAGCATAAGCTCGCAACACTCAAATTTAGTGATTTTAACCTTGGAGATCGTAAAATTTACAACATGTTATCCCAACATAAGTACTTAACCAGGACCAAATGTAGGAATTCTAAGATTGTCCCACAGTCATGGACCTAGAAACTCATGCATTCCACACTGCTTAATGTAATGAATATCCCTCACTTCGACAGACACCAGGAAGTCAATGCATGCGTCAAGTTGCTACTGTCCTACTACCATGGATGATACTTATAGTTGGACCTCTACATCACTGTGGATCTGACCTTGATCAGTCAGATCACAGGCCTTAGTATGCAAGGCCCTGACCCACAAGAGTTTTACCCTAGAAAAACCTTAGAATGAGCACTAGTGCAGAGGATAAAAGAAACTTATGGCGATGTTGAGAAAGACACGTGAGGCTACAAGGTAGCCTCTATCCAGAGTGGTGAAATGCGCCTTGCCTGTCAACTGATCGTGGGCAAGATAGTTCGCAAGAACAGACCAACATAAGTGACTAGATTCATAGTCAAACTCACAGAGAAGTGCACCAAGGGACTATAGATGAACTGGGTGCAATACCATGTAAACCAGCTAGAGCTCGATTGCATAGAAGTGCAAGACCAAAGGTACGAGTTCCACTTTAGTTGGTTTCTAATACTAATCTCTTTCATCACCTAGGAGATACCAGAAGGTGCCACTTTTCTGGAGATCAGACCCTTCGAACCACTGGCCGTGAAGTTTTGTATGTTGTGGTACTCCAACGAAATGAAGAAGCAGTGGCAGTCCAATGCCATCTTCCACGCCTATTACAACCAATTGAAGAATGCAATCTAGTATACACCACGCCTCACTCCAAACACACTTCATAGGTTTATATGTTTGATAAAATTCAGTGTGGACCGCCACTTCACCTATATTACAATGCGTGTTGATGAGCACAAACAACAGCTCTAGTCATACTACAAGTTAACAGAAGAAGACTTGGAGCATATTACCAAGGAATGGTTGGTAGACCTCCTTGTTGTCGTGGACCCCATAGAAATGTTCGACATGGAAAGACCTGAAGCTATGTCAAATACACCTAGACCAAGCAAGACTAAGAAGGATGATGAAGTTCAAGATGTCCATAACACATCCACAAAGACTACTTCAATCTCACTGATGCAGGGAGGTGATGGTGAAGAACTAGATGGCATAGAAGTTGAGAAAAACAAAGGCGAGGTTACTCCGCCTAAAGAGGAGGAGGATCCCACTAAGAAAAGGAAGATTACCCCACCAAATCCCTCATCATGAAAGAAAACTAAGGCCACCCAGACTACGTTTAAGACTACCCTCACACCGGACAACTTCGAATTCTTAATCATTGCACTAAATGATGCTTCACTAGAGATCACAGAAAAGAAAGAAGCGAAGCAGGAGGAGGTATTCATCCAAATCAATGGAAAACTTCAAGAAGTGTACCAGGCTCTCCAGTCCAGCCAAGTAGTTCTACTATGCCCTTGACAATAGGAACAACAGGAATAGGCAATGAGCCCACCCAATTACAACAGATCGACAATAAAGTTGAAGCTCGCCTTCGATGAGCTCGAGAAGACACAGCGCAAGACACCTAGTCTTTGACACAAGTACAAAGTGAACTTGTAGAAAAATAGAGTAAGGCAAAATGGGAAAATATTTCCCTGCAAGCGAAGTGGGATGAGAAAAAAAAGCACAGTTACAATAGAGAAAGGACCAGTTGCTAGAAGAGCAACTTGAAGTACAGGAAAGGGTTCACAAAGCACTTCACTCTGTCACGATCATAGAAGTGAATATTTAAGAATGTGTCCCACAACAGGTAGCACAACTTGAAGAAGTAATCCAGAAACTTCACTAGCACATCTCAGATCTGGAACTTCGTACCGTGCTTGAGACTCCTCAAGAAATAAGAGATCTAAGGGAGGCAACTTCCCGTAGCGCAGTTGGCCGATTAAAAACCTTTGCCTTGGAATGAAATTAGCTGAGCACTAGAAGTGCCCAAACTTACGAGAACCTCACAGAGAATTCAGAGTTGCAGGCATTGGAGGCAAAACTCCAAGAAGCAAAGAAACACATAGATATGCTACAGGTGCAACTGAAGGCCTTGACCCCAGTCGAAATAATGAAGAGGTTTGGAGAACAATGCACTGCCCAACAATAGGTACACACACTGCAAATTAAAGTGATGGTAGTCTCCCAATGACTTCAATCAATCCAAGAAAAGGAATGCAACTATTCACTGAAGTTGAAAACTAGGGAATCGAGCTTGAACAGGTTGTCATCGCCGCAGAACAACGTCTGGAAGGGACAATAAACGATGCAGTGATCTAGGAGTTCACTGAGAAAGAGGTTGTCACGCTATAGTAGGTCAAAGTATCTCAAGCCAAGATCAAGGCATTCGAGGCAGAATTGATTAGACCAGAGTAACTTGGGATGTGTCACAGGTGAGTGTTGGGGGCCTATTGTGCCTTGACCAAGTTTTGAGGAACACTTGGTCTTATTTGACTATTTTTGGACTTTGACAGCTTGTCAAAGACGGAGTGCAATGTGAAGCAGAGATCACAGGATCCTGATCCACTTTTGGGCCCTTTTTGGGTTTTTGGAGATAATGTAATGGGTATGGGATGTAGGCCCATGGGTTTACCCATGTTTAGGCCTATTTTGTAAAGTATAAATAAGTAGCTAGGCAATGTAAGAGAGGGAAATAAGCTAAGTGCTAGTAAAGGATTTGTGTATACTGTGTGACTGAATTGCATAGCTGAGTACAAGTGCTGTATGTGCTGAGTGCATGGATTGTAAGAAGGCTCTGTGCTGGATCTACTTGGGGAAGGAGGATCTGGTGAGGTACGTGCAGATATCCTGTCCTATGCAGAGTACAAGCTTGAGCTCTATGCTATAACCAGATTGACCAAAGCTAATAAATAAGAAGAAGACTTTGTGGACATAGCCCCAGGGTGGGGGTGAACCATGGTAAACCTGTGTGTTGTGCTCAGTGCCTCGACCTAATGCGTTTATCTCTTCCCATGTCTTGTGCTCTGATATGATTATGCTATGTGCTCTGTTATGATATAGTTAGAGAGATCTACTTTTCTTTTTTCTTCTTAGATGTATGGGTGTAGATTTGACATATATGAAAGTGCTGAGTGCTAGACCTATTTTTTTGTTGCTAAGTGCTAACTTAACCTAGTTCTAAGTGAATGCTATAGTGCTCTGCGCCATCTGTAGAGTGCCATGAGGGTTAAATATAGATGAATGATCTATGCTAAAATGTTTGCTAAGTGTTAGAATCACATATCTATTTCCTAGCTAAGGTTGCAGACACTTGAGTCTTGCAACCACCCTTGCCTCTACCTTGGGTGAGACTTCATCTGCTTCGCAAGTGTTGTCAAAAGTGTTGGGAAAAATACCCTACGGACTAGCAAACTAGGGTCAGACTTGCATGCAGATTTTGACTGTAAAGAAATAAATTTTTAACCTACCACCCAAAACTTAAACCCCTCTTTCATGATACATGCATGGAAAGGAACTAGTAACCTTTTTACTGATGTTTGGTGTAGATCCTCCATTGCGCTTTGCCCGCTTACTTGAGCTACTCCTTCCAAAGTTAACCTGCACTCAAGACAAAACACTACGCATGCATGCTACTTTTCTACTTGAGGGTTAGAAATTAAGCATAAATTACTCAAATCATAGATAACTCATGCATTGGGACGGGAAAAGTATTCTTTTTATTATTTTCAAATTGAATCAACTTACAATCAAAGTCGAGACTGGCCACCGCTCCTTGATCCTGATCCTGGGCTCTTCCTCTTCTTCTGTCCTCCAACTGCTTTGCGTTAATTCTCCTTAGGCTTGAGGAAAGGCTAAAGGGTTGGGACAATGGATTCGGAAAATGGGAAGAGTTTCTTTGCTTATTATTTTCCTCCTCCAAATAGTACCCCTACCCCTTCTTTTATAGGCTAGAAGGAGCTAGGGTTTTGGACAAACTCTCGGCCCTGCATGGTTGGAAGTTTCAGTTAACTGACCGATAGATTTTTTTTCCATCGAAAACTTTCCTATTTTTGTGTTTTGTTAGGTAAACACGGGTTGTAGTAGGCCTTCCAGCGTTCACACGCATGCAGTAGTGGGTTAGGGCACGTGTATCTTGACCCAAGAGGATTTTCAAAGAGGGTTTTTAGTAGATGTTTTGGAAATGAAGGGATATGAGTTGGCCTGATGCTAGGTAAGCATGTGTGGTGCAATTTAG
>SNQJ01S0208280.1:0-14371 GCA_010110895.2 Picea sitchensis | reverse complement strand
AAAGGGCCAATATCTTGGGATTTGTTGGTGAATTAATGTTGAACCCTGGGTTTTCCCACTGTGTGCAAACAAATACTCTCAATATTGAAACACTAATTGCTACGGCTGTAAGTCGACATACTCAAATTGAGGCACCTAGATTGGATATTCAAGACAATATATTTTTCGTGATCAATAACATTTCCACAACAAACTTGGAGGCTAAATTGAAAGAGTTTTTAGATGTTTTGCACGAGTCATACTATCCATGGTTTGCTCAGTATATGGTGATGAAAAGGGTTTTATTTGAAAGCTCCCGCAAATTCGGTCTTTGTTGGCGAGGATAGTCTACGGAGCTTATTGCCTACTCTATTTTCACGAGGACATGAAAAAACATAGGCGTGGGGGAGATTTTGGTTCATGGTTTTGACACATTTTCTACTTATTAGTTACCTTTTTTTACCACCTTTACCTCACCTATGTACTAGGTTATTACCCTTCTTGCCATGTTTTCATGTATAATTAAATCCAAACACCCTTAACAAGCTATAAGAGGTCAATATTGTATGTTCTTGTTTATTTCCCATGTCTTTGATCAATTAGATTGAATGTATAGAAAATGTTTTCTAATAATGATTTTCTCAGCTCATTTCCGGTACCGACAGTTCATTATGGTACTGATAGTGCATTCTGGGACCCACTGTTGTTTTTTAGCATACCTCTCAGATTCCAATTACAAATCATCCACATGGGTTTTGTCACTAGGACGCTCGACATAGTTTATCACACGCACATCCAACATGACATCCTCTAGCTGTGGTCAAACGTTTTCAATAAAAAACATGCCAAATTTGTAGCAATGATCTTCCTGTGTGATTTATGAGATGATGAAGATGAATCTAGAAAATCTAAAACATGGATTTTGTGACGAACATCCTAATTTAAGTACGACATGAGTGGATTTACCAGAAATTGAAATATGGAAGAGATAAGGGTGATTATCTAATCTAGGTTTGCCCAGATTTTTTGTTGTGGTTGATTTTCCCAAATTGCTTAAAACTCATATTTGATTTGATTTGTTAGTTCTGGGTTTGGGGGATTGGAACTTATCCTCCCCATTGAATCCTATGTATAAATAAATGGCCAAAGAAAAAGAAGGGGAGATTGTAACCTAATATCTATTATTATATGTTCAGTGAATGTTTAATATTTACATCTACACTTGGAGCAATGTTGTAGTTCGATATGCACTCAATTAATACCAAATTGACTTTCTCAATTGGTGTGTTCTTCGTAATTGTATAATATTGTGTTATATTTAACTCTCAGTCTAGTTGGGAGGGCCCACCAACCTAGATTGTGCAACTATTATGTACAATATCTGGGTAAATGTGTGTGTAACATTTCATTTATGCAATTACTCTGTTTTAAGACTGCAACTTCATTCTTAGACAAAAGAGCTTTATTATCTCAGCTTATGATTCATTAATTTAGAGTTTTCTTAGTTAATTGCAGTCTTTACTTATTTATGATTAACTCAATTCTTTGGATGATTAACCATTAGTTAAATAATGATTTCAGATTGAAGAGCTCGAGCTTAGGTTAATGGTGTGGTGTGATTAAGAACAACAATGTCATTTGTATTTACATTTCGTAAGTATAGTTACATTTGTTTGATTAGGTGCAATTCCTCGGTTATTAAATGTATCCTCATCTTTGATTATAGGAACATTTAAATTTGTTAAGTGAAATGCTGTATCATAAACCTCTCCATGAGATTTAGATCAAAGAACTAGTCACTAGTTTTTTAGCATGATTTGCTTAGTAGTATTTCAATTTCTTTACACACAGATGGTTTAAATATTCATTGACTAGTATTGAAGACAAAAATATATCATAGTCATATTTATGCATAGATAAGTAATCTGGACATAATATGCAGACCCAATGAACTCTTTCCATGATTGGTATTAGTCCCGTCAACATAAGTGAGATTGTCTCGGATTTCCTTCTTGCATTAGTGTCTTTATTCTTTGATGTTTGATAATATTTTAGAGTGACTCTTTTACATTATGAATAGAAAGGATAGCTTAGACGTTATTACTTTACCTGCACATACTATGTTTTTTGCTCACAAGTTTATGAACCGGATTGACAAGTAAATGTAATAGGGCTTATTAAGTGACAAATAATCTAACTAACAAGAGGCTTTGTGCGTGACTCCTATCCTAACACTACCAAACTTCACCAAGATTTTTGTGATGGAATGTGATGCTTCTAGTAAAGGAATTTGGCTCGTCTTCTTGCAAGATGGTAGACCTTTGGCTTTCACTAGAAAACAACTTTTAAAGCGACATTTGGTCCAATCAACCTATGAAAAGTAAATGTTGGCTATTATACATTCAATGGATCTCTAACATCCTTATCTATTTGGGCAATGC
Organism: Picea sitchensis; assembly: GCA_010110895.2. Lineage (NCBI taxonomy): Eukaryota > Viridiplantae > Streptophyta > Pinopsida > Pinales > Pinaceae > Picea > Picea sitchensis. The sequence continues at coordinate 11,951 of SNQJ01S0208280.1, read as the reverse complement.
TTCCAAATTAAAATTGATCATCATAGCCTCAAGTATTTTTTGGAACAAAGAGTTTCATCCTCAGAGCAACAAAAATGGGTGACTAAGCTATTTGGATATGATTATGAGATCATTTACAATAAGGGAAAAGAAAATGCAGTTTCATATGCTCTTTCAAGGAAATATGAAGAATATGGTTCCCTCTTTTACCTCTCTTTCATTGTCACAGATTGACTCCAAGCCATTCACTAGGAAGGGTTCCAATACCCCAAAGTTTGTAATATGATCCAACAGTTGAAACAAGATTCTCAAGTTTCTTTAAGATACTCTTGGCACAATGAAGAGCTTCACTATAAATGTCACATGTATTTAAGAAAAAATTTGAACCTTAAATCCGTTGTGTTATTTGAGCTTTATGCTTCACCCACAACTAGGAATTTAGGATTTACCAAAACCTATGAAAAGGTCAAACATTTTTTTTTTCTGGGAAGGTATGAAATAGGACATCTGGACCTTTGTGGTTGAATGTGATACCTGTCAGCGCAATAAGGTAGAAACAATCAAAGCTTTGGGCACACTCCAATCACTCTCGATTCCACCTACTATTTGGAAGGTTATTTCAATGGAATTCATCGTTGGCTTACCTAAATCGAGAAATAAGTTAGTCATCATGATTGTAGTAGGTATTATTTTCAAATATGCTCATTTATGTGCTCTTCAACACCCATTCACCACATCCACATTGGCTCAAATATTTAGGGATAATATCTTCAAAATCCATGGCATTCCTCATTCTATTGTCTTCGACCGTGATCCATCTTACACCAACAATTTTTGGCAAGAATTGTTCAGGCTGCAAGGAACCCAATTGCATCTCAGTACCACCTATCATGCCCATACTAATGGAAAAAATGAAGCAGTCAACAAGTGGAAACATATTTGTGATGTTTTGCGTTCAACCGAAAAACTCAGTGGGATTGGTGGTTACCCTTAGTTGAGTGGTGGTACAACAAATCTCCCCATGCTTCCACTCGTATGACTCCCTTTGAAGGGGTCTATAGGAAAAATCCACCATCAGTTATCTCATACATGCTAGGTGTTTCCAAGGTTCAGGAGGTCGAGAGCACTCTTATAGTTTGTGTGGCCATTATTGGTACCCTCAAAGAAAACTTGGCCATGGCACAAAATCACTTGAAGAAACAAGCATATCACAACAACTTAGAACATCAATTTGTTGAATGGGACCATGTGTTTCTTAATCTACAACTGATCTAGATTGGATCATTATATTATTTTTCATCTATCTCGATGCTTTATGAGTGGAAAAAATTGGAGGAATAAACTTCCAGGTTCATTTTAGTGGCAAGTCTCGGTTTGGAAAATTGGGGTCTAGAGCCATTTTGAGTCATTAAATGACATTTTTTGGGGTTTTATTTTCTGGAAGTTGTGCACACCTCCTTGATGATATTATACACTTCGAGACATTTCCAACAGTGTAGACCATGCATCCCTCAGATTCTGTATGAAAAATTTATGCCTCTGGCAAGTTAACCTATCGTGTTGACCGCCATGGTACGAGAGGATGCCACATCCTCCCCCATTACTCATGCATATGGGGATAGCCATGTGAGGAATTTCAAAACTGTTCTAGAAGGTTGAAAAACCTACCACAATTGAGTTTGAGGAATTCAAAAACATACCCTTAGATGGCTATTAGGATATGTTAAATACAAGGCCACTAGGAGGAGAAGGGGTTCCATTTGATGTTATTGTATTTTTTTCCATAGTAGAGCAGAACAACTAGGAGTAGGAAGTTAGAGAGAATAATTGAGGGGGTTAATGTTCTATAGTATTCTAACATGGCATAGGTCTCAGGTAACTCCATAGAGAGCGTCTTCTCCTTTGTACTTGCATTATTTCCATACCAGAGAAAAGAGAGCAGAACAACCTCACCTTCTAGATGGGTTTTCTCCTATAAGGTTATCCTAGAGAAAATATTTGTGTTATCTTGTGGATGGTGTGTGATTGTACTTTACTGTTCTCTATTTTTTGCATTTTATCTATTTCATGCTTAAGCAGAAAATCAGTAACTAATTATTCTGGAATATAAAGGAATTTAACCTTCATAGTGTAGATTTCAGTTTTGTTTATCAGATTTGTTGTGACAAACTGTTCCAGTGGAATATTCATGATAGTTTACAGATCAACAACCTTATAAGAAAAATTCACTCAAAGTTGAACATTGTCAGAAACACGTCCCCAAGTTTTATGGTCCTTATACAATTCTCAAGTGAGTGGGGCCCATGGCCTATCGGTTATCTCTTCCAAGTCACTCTAAGATCCATCCTGTTTTTCATGTATCATGCTTAAAGAAAGCGATTGGAAATAAGTGTCGGACTCAAATTGATCTCTCTGAGTTGGATGAAGAAGGATTCATTTGGTTATAGCCACAAGCAGTCTTGAACTAGCACAATTATCATCTATGTTAGTGCACCATCAAGGAATATCTAGTTTAGTGGAAGGATAGCAACCAAAAGATGCCACCAGGGAGTCGACTACCATTCTAATACAACTTCCCTATATAAAGCTCGAGGACAAGGGCCAAGGTTTTTTTTTAAGGGGTAGGGCATGTTAGGGACCTAACCTCCCTAACCCCTCACATAGGTAGGATAATATGTTTTCTATGTAATAAATGTTGACATTAGTAAATAAGGCCTATATAATAATGTGAACAAATCTATTGTAAGAATACTTAATAGAAGCTTCCGCTTCTAGAAAGATCTTCCTCAATAATGTTCTTTAGAAGATATGACTAGTATAAAAAAGAGTAGAAGGCATGGGAAAGTTTTTTCTTGAGATATTGTATTAGAGTTCCGCTCTGCTAGAGGTTACTCTCTCAAAGAGGCAAGTGAACTTGACTTTCTATCAATAGAAGTATCATTGTTGGTGTTATTATTCTCCATATTTTGTTGTTCCATTGGTATTTGTTGTAATATTTTTGTTTTTGCTTTATATATGATCCAAGTGGATCTTGGTGGCCATCCACCTTTTTCAGTAAATCAACATTTTGAGCCTATGGTTTTGATAAACCATGATATTCACCCTTTTGATGAGGAATGGAATGTAATGTCATCTTCATTTGTTAATTACAGACACCATGTAATTATTTCTTAGTGGTTTTATGTACATGCATACAACATAGCATTAATGCACCAGATCCCATTAGAACTCCGCAATTAAGTATGAAAATGCTAGAGTAGTACTAGGATGGGTGACCACCCGGGGAGTCTTAGTCTTTTACATGCCTATGTAATTTTATAAAGTTAGTCCAATTTATCTCACATGTATCATGAGAATTTTTCTCTTCACTCTCTCATATATAATTGAGGTTAAGGAGGCCCTTTAAGCATGCAATAGAGTGTGATGAAAAACTTGTTGTGAATGAAGCGTAGCCAACATCTCTGTCAGTTTGTGTTCTTCAATGTTTTTTTCTCTTATTCATTAATAGAAGTTGGGTTTCACTATATTTATGCGTTTTTGAGGAGTCAATTGACAAAATAAATAATTGACTATTGAACTAGGCCAACAACCTAAAGAAACCTCAACGTCTAAGAACACAAGTATAAATGTAAAGGATTTGGCTTATAAAGGGTTCACGTGCTAGATGGATCATATAGAGTTTGGGTTTTAGAATGAGTTGTCACTCTCGTGAGAAATAATATTTGATGTAATGATGTTTTTGTTTATGGTGAATATACCTTGTCTTCAAAACTTGTGTATTTTGTTGATGGTGTATGCTGGTGGTATTTTCTTCATTGCAATGTATTATTCTAGTTTCGGCTTATTTGCAATAATGGATAGTTGCATCTATGTTATAATCACATGGATGGTGCATTCTAAGTCTAATGATAACTAAAAGGAATGGATTTAGCCCAACTAATAGGAATGGATTTTGCCCCACCCAGTGGGTTGGATCCCCCGCTGCCAAGCCTTTGGCTCTTTCTCATGAAGTGGTGGGTTTAACTCTCTGGGTTTAAGGTCTAGTTTTGTATGGCGACCTAGGTTCGAACCGGCTGTGAGGAGACACCAAAAAATCTAGCGAGCTAAGGGTTGGTGTGGCCCAGGGCAGGTGTGATCCCGGGTGATTTTGACGGCTTAAATGCTCCTGGGTCGTTTTTCAGCCACAGGGTAATACAATCCCACAGGTCACAAACACACTAGCAAACAAAAAAAAAGGGTCATGGACAAGCTAGACACTAAATAATAACAAGAGACGTCCTCCACCCCGCAATTTGACTAATAAAATCTACAAAGATATACATAAACTATGACTTGAATTATATATAAATCTGCATTATATTACACAAAACCGGATGAATTTGGATTTATGCCTAATTCGGCTTTGAATGGTGTACAACAAAATAGTATAACGATTGGGCTTCCCATTAAAACGAAATATGAGTCTGTGGAGCCTACGCGTCAATAAACTTTTTTGGGGATGGAAATAGTTAGCCATCAATTTTGTTATTTGTGAAAGTGATTCAGATTGCAGTCATCATGAATTTAATAATTTTGAGAGGCGGTCCAATAATTAATCGATGTGCCAGGTCACGCTAAATCGACTGGAGCATTTCACTTACTCCAATGTCCGTGTCTGAAATCCATGAGCCGTAAGGATAGTGGAATGCATAATTATTTGTGTTTTCAACTCCGGGTCCGCAAAACAGGCGACCCTTTTCTCCGGTTTTCCTTTCTCAGATCTCTCAGTTAATTATACTATTTTGGCTTCTAATATGACAATATGAAGGCTTCACGCTGATTTGGTGATCATTAGGCATGGGAGGTCCACACCAAAAGCAAAAGTGAACGAGGAGGTTGCGTAAGAAAGGTAAGAAAATATGAGAGGGCAGTGGCATCCAAGACGTTAGTACTGTTACCTGGTAGTGCGGAAGAAATGATTTCTGTACGTAGCCCTTGTTGTCTTACATCTAACCACTATAATATGTGGATGAGATCACAAATTATTATTAACATGTTGGAATCAGTGGTAAGAAGTATAAAATCATACGCAACTCAAAACCACATCACATCTACATATTTGTTTAAATTAGGGTTTTTAGATGAACTATCCCTAACACAATAACTTTAACAATGATTGGAAAACGTTGATTCCTAACCTTAAATGTTAATCAATGAAGTAGTGGAAGGATTTCATTTGTGTTAGATATCTAATTTTTAAGGATTGAGGTACTTTGTAAATATTATTTAGGATATATATAAAGAGTTATACGTGAATAGAAAGAGTCATTCATATTTTTTGGAAGATGAAACTAAATATCACTTCACATTGTATTTATGAATGTTTCACATTAATGCAAATCAATCAAGCATTGAGTTATTACCTTTGCCTATCCCTAGTCTCTCACTGGTATCATAGTCAACTATTTTAACTCCATGATTCTCTCATGCATGCATAAACGTCACTTTGAGATCTATCTCTCTTGCATGCATAAACGCCCATTTGAGATCTATCTCTCCTGCTATGAGCAAATCTGACGTTACTTTATCGTTCGTGCCCCTTATCTATGCCCATCAGTGTTTGCTTCCCTTTTCCCTCACACGACCTTGCATGGGAACATTGCTCTTTTGTGAATTTTCCAGTGTTGTCTGCCTAGGGTTTTCCGACGAAGCTAGATTCCTAATCCTATGCAGGTGGTATTCATAGTCCTCTACAATTGACATCTTTACCTCCACATTGCACCCACACTAGTTTCAGATTGTTTTTCCAAACCAACCCGTGACCTCTTCAACACAAGTTCCTACATTGTTCAGAACACCATCGTCTTCTTCTTCAAATTTTGAAAACACTTCACTTTATCCCGTGGCATGTCTTTGTCTATGTTTTCACTCGATGGTGGCATGTGAAATAATGATTGATAAGAAGGATAAAGTTTGGCAAGCTTCAACTAAATGTCTTGTGGTGCAATATTATCAACTCTACCAAAGCATGACATGATCCCACACAATTGATCTTTCATTACATGAAGATTCGGGTGATTAGGTGATTTTTTCCGTTGTTGCTATGACGACATATTTGAAGTCTCTAATAGTCCCAATGTGTGTGATTAAGCAACTTTGTTTCTTGGAGTTGGAGGTCACGCGTTCGAATTCGTTCTTGGGTTTTGATTTCGTGGGCGATGAGTATTCCTCTTGGTTTTCTAGGCCACTCAACCGGTAGACTATATGTAGTAAAATTCTCTTTGTAATAGCGTGGAAGATTGAGGAGACCCTCCACGCCCAAAGTTCGAAGTCACCTTCTTTACCATTAAATTTATACGCAATTGATCTGTATTGGATCATTTTATTATTTTTCATCTATCTCGATGCTTTTAGAGTGGAAAAAATTGGAGGAATCAGCTTGCAGGGCCATTTTAATGGCAAGTCCCAGTTTGGAAAATTGGGGTCCAGAACCTTCTGGGGCCATTTTGAGGGATCAAACGACATTTTTTGGGGTTAAAACTTTCCCAGCATGGCTTGTACCCAGTGATGCTATTCTACACATCGATACCTTTCCAATAGTGCAAAATCGTGTCAGTCAGAGCTCGTATGAAAAAATTATGCCTCCCGCAAGTTTACCTACCGTGTTGACCACCATGGTACGAGAGGATGCCATGTCATCCCCCATTACTCATGCATATGGGGTTAGCCACATGAAGGATTTCAAGAATATTCTAGAAGGTTCAAAATCCTATCACAATTGATGGTTGAGGAAGTGAAAAACCTACCCCTAGTTGGTTATCGGACTATGTTAAATATCGGGTCGCTAGGAGGAGAAGGGGTTCCATTCTCTTGTATTGTATCTTGTTCCATAGTTGAGAAGAACATCTGAGAATGATATTCTGTGAGCATAATAAATTAGGAGAGATTTTGTAGCAACCATATAGGCCACGAGTCAAAGGCAACTCCATGGAGAGTGCCTCTTTCTTTGTACTTACATCATTTCTATACTAAAGAAAAGAGAGCGGAGGGGTCTCACCTTTTAGCTAGGTTTTCTCTCGTATTGGGTTTCATAGGTCATATCTTGTACTTATTTGTGGATTGTGTGATTGTATTAAATACGATTCTCTATTCTCCACATTTTATCTATTTCATGCATAAGTAAAAAAATAAGTAACTAAATATTTTGGAGATCTGAAGGAAAAATAACCTTAATAGAAAATATTTCATCATTTTATTAGATTTGTTGTGACGAACTATTCCAGTGGAATATCCATGACAGTTTACAGATTGAAAATCATGAGAAACACCATGATTTGCATCTCTGCCAATCCACATTCAATCAAAATTCAATGTATTTAAGATCTAGATGTTCAATTAGTTTGTTTTCATTGAAAAATGTGAGGCACAATATTTGGGAAGCATGAGACCAAATTATTTTTGTTGCAATCAAACCTGCCATTCTTTTTGTTCTTCTAAGAAAAAAGTTGGATTGCGAGGAGCATTTGGTGTTGGAAAATGCATTCTCTCATCTCCATTATTTTCATGGTACTAACCGACAAAGAAAATTACCTAGAATGGTCTAGAAAAATCAAACACGCTTTGATTTTTAATGGTTTGTGGGATGGAATTTATGAAGGAGAGGATGACAGTGGACCTACCAAACCTATAGTAGATAAGGAGCTTTCCATATGGAAAAATAAAGATAAGAAAACATATTCCTTGATTTTTGCGATGGTAAGTGAAGAGGTGAGTCGCCATTTTATTTCTATTAAAGACTCTTATGGTGCTTTAAATAAAGTGAAGGATTTATATGACTCACACTCAGAATTGGTGTTCATACAACTGCAAGTGAAGCTCTTCAACCTAGATTTGAAGGATGATGATTCCATGGATTTAGCTTCTGAGATCAAATACATCATGCAAGACATTTATTCCACTAGAGTGAAGATATACATTCCTCTCACAACCTTCATTAAGACCCTCTACCCTACAAATTCTCACTACCTTGAATCCCTACAAGCTAGTGGCCAAATAAAGTCCATCACATTTGAGTCTTTGGAGGAGAAAGTTCCAGAACATGAGAAATATTTTGGAAAGAAGACAACTAAGCCCACTATAGAGACCATGTCCCTTGCTCAGAAAGGAAATAATTAACCACGTGATTTCTCTAGAGGAGAAGGAAGTAAAAGAGGATGTCGAATAAATAATTTTAGAGGTAAGGAGGGTAGGCACAATCAAGGTGAGAGATCTAATATTCATTGTGTCTATTGCAGAAATAATGGGTCACACGAAGCAAATACATGCAGAATCCGATGGAAGAAGATCAAAGACAAGAAGGATCATAAAGAAGACAAAGATAAATCATCATATTTGATGAAAGATAAAGAACCTGAATCTTCTCATCATATTATTTCCCATTGCATGAATATTGGAGTAACTGAAGATTTGTTCAACACATCATTTGTTTCTTGGAGAGATGCATGACTGCTTGACATAGGTGCAACATGTCACGTGACCTTCCGGACATACTTCTTTGAATATTACAATGACAATGTAGATGGTATAGTTTATTATGTAGATAAATCGAGTCTCAAACCTTTAGGAATTGGCACCATCAAGCTGAAATTGCCTAGATTCCCATATTTCTTTTTCATTATGTGTTATATCTTCCTAAGTTGTGAAGGAAATTGTTGTCTCTTGTACACATTTGAAAGAAAGGAAACTCTATTCATATCTTCGGTGGCAAAGTTGAAACAAGGAAGGTTTCCAACAACATGTTTGTTATGACAAGAGTGGAGGATGGAAGATTGTTGAAGTTGAAAGGGACATGTGTTCATGCATCGAATTCTGCATACCTCTCTAATCACGATGAAGGTACATTGGCATGTAGTCTCTTATGGCATGCTAGATATGGACACATTAATTATATGACAACCTTCTGTTTGTTGAAAATGAATGTTGTTTATGGTTTACTTGCTATTCCTAGAAAATTAGAATAATGTGATGCTTCTATCCTTAGAAAACATAGCAAACAACCTTTCTATGATTCCACTTCCATAGCATGTAGAAAACTTGGATTGATACATTGTGGTTTGTGTGGCTTCATGCCTATTCCATATGCCAATGGAAATAAATATATCATGTATTTTATTGGTCCTTACACTAGGATGTGTTGGGCGTACTTGTTGACAGATAAATCACAAGGTTTTAAAACTTGTAAAAATTTCCATGTGTGGATCCAAAATGAAGAACAATCACATATTGGTACACTTTGCACTGATAATGGAAGATAATATACATCTAATGAATTTTAAAACTATATTCACTAACATGGGATCAAGTATCAAACCATTGTTCCATACAATGCTCAATAGAAATGGTGTAGCTGAAAGAATGAACACGACTCTCTTAAATATGGTTCGTTCCATGATGTTTTTCAAAAATATGAAATGAATGTTCTTGATTGATGCAGATCTATGTGCAGTATATGTGAAAAACAAGAGTCCATATCATGCTCTTGGGAACAAGACTCCTTATGAAATGTGGTATGGCCACATTACTTTAATGAGGCATCACATAGTCTTTGGTTCCACCTGTTATGCCTTAATTCCTAAGGAGGAAAGCAGAATTTTTTATGCAAGGAATTATAATTTCATCTTCTTGGGGTACTCAAATACCACTAAGGCATATTGTCGTTATGATGAGGTAAAAAATAAGTTCATTTTTTCTAGATATGTGATTTTTCTTAAACCCACGAAGAATGACAAAACTATTGAGCAACAACTTCATCATATAGATAGATTCACCCATGTATATACATATCACGAGTTTCATGATGAGATTATACATCTTGAAGGGGGGATCCCTATAACGTTTCCCAACTCAACTGAGGTCTATTACGTGTGAAAATACTCATAAAATTAAAAATTTCAGCTAACTAATTTCCTATATCTCACCAACTACGAATTACACGCATATTTAACTATTGTCTGATACCATTAATTAAATCCATATACAACATGCTAAAATTGACATGAATCCAGTTTGAATAATCAACACAACAACATATAAATCTATATTAAACACAAAGTGAATGCACAACCATCAAGCTCATAAATATAACACATAAAATAGATAAAACACTTATCTTTTAAATTAGTTGTGCAACCAACTGCTTGGAATGGAAATTCATCTAACCATAGACTTGATGTTCCATATCTCAACAACAAGTCACCCTCAAGCTAGGGGTAACAATCCACAAAAGAGAGTGATTTCCCACTGTCCACTCACAACTCAGAAAATCCCACAACCCATTGGTAATCTCCTACAATTATCCCGATTTTCCACAAGCTCTCTTTCTATTAACTTTCTCAACCCAAGGTATGTACCCCTTCAGTGCTCTCAATCCATCATGCATCCCATTTGTTTAGCAAGGTCTCTCTAGCATAGGTAACCAGGAATATCATTATTGATAAAACTTAAGGGAGCTCACTGGTAGGAAAACTATAAGGAAAATAATATCAATTACTTGCTATTACAATGCAACTCACACACGAGTTCACTCTTCATGCCTGACAACCTATCTCTTCACTATTTTTCTCCAAATACACTCCAAAATTCTCCTTCCATGGTTGCTCCAAATCCTATGCTCTTATTTTCTATTCTCTTCTTTATGTTCATGCAAAACATGTCTGTTTAATAACTATTGTAAATGTCCATACAAATATCCTCTCTTTGGCTTACTTGCTTGACCTATACTCTTCCCCAAACTAATTTTACTTAGTCCCATGCTCCCAATAACTATGGGATGTGACTTCTCAACTTTTCATACCCACCCTCTTACATGAATTCAATGATCTTCCACACTCAAACAAGAAATAGAAGTTTAATACAAAATGATCTATAAACTGTCGTGGATATTCCACTAGAATAGTTCGTCACAACATATCTAATAAAATACTTAAATATTTACTATTAAGGTTAATTTCCTTTAGATCTCCAAAATATTTAGTTACCGATAAAATAGATAAACACATAAAAATAGAGAAACAATAAAACATATATGCACCATCCACAAATAAACACAAGATATGACCTGGAAAACCCAATACATGAGAAAACCTATCTAGAAGTTGAGGTTGCTTTGCTCTCTTTTCTCTAGTAAAGAAATGTTGCAAGTACAAAGAAAGAGACATTATCTGTGGAATTTCCTTTAACCTGTGGCATATATGGTTGCTACAGAATATCTCCTCCTCTATTATGGTAACAAAATACCACTCTCATATGTTTTTTCTCAAATATGGAACAAGATACAATGAAAAATAATGGAACCCCTTCTCCTCCTAGTGGCCTGGTTTTTAACATAGCTTGATAGCCATCTAGGGATAGGTTTTTGACTTCCTCAACCTCCAATTGTGATAATGTTTTGGAAATTTTATAATGTTCTTAGAAAATCCACTACATGGCTAGCCCCACATGTCTAAGTAATGGAGGCTAATGTGGCATCCACTCACACCATGGTGATCAATATGGCATGTCAACTTGTGGGAGACGTGACTTTATCATACGAACTCTGATTGTTGAACAGTCTATGTCATTGGAAAAGTATCGATGTGTAGAATTTAGAATCTTCCTCCATAATAAGGTTTGTACCAAAAAAAGGTCGTTTGATGCCTCAAAATGGCTCCGAAAGATTTATGACTATTTTTTGGACCCAATTTTTCAAATTTGTACCAGCCGTCGAAATGGCCCTACAAGTTGATTCCTCCAATTTTTCCACCCAAAAAGTAGTGTAATAGATGACAAATAATATAATGATACAATATGGATCATCCTTCCCCATTTAGGGAGGCTATTGGTCCCCAAAATATTTACTGAATGAGGTGAGGAAAATTTTCCTCTACCTTCTCCGTGGAGTACCACTTTTCTTTACCTGGAAGTTTTCCTTTCTACCCAATCAGCCAAAGGTCATG
>SNQJ01S0208279.1:1744-16189 GCA_010110895.2 Picea sitchensis | reverse complement strand
GAGATTTCCGAGTTGCTGAGGCTCTTCTAAATGTTTGCCTTGCCAAGACATTCCCAATTCAGATTCTGACAACCTTGGTTAGTATGATTTTGATAGTAGTGTACTGAAGTCAAATAGTCAAATAGTATATCAATGTGTGTGTTAATGGTGATGTTGGAATGCAATGGTATGTGTGTTGAATTGAGAACTATTTGGTAAACCCTTTGATAAACATTCTAATATTACTTTCAATTAGAGACTTGACAGGTTTCTGGGTAGATCTGTCAGTGTTAGCCAACTCTTATAGGACTTGCATACTTCTCTTGGTCTTAACTTACTTCAGTGGTTATATGTTCACTCTTAGACTTGACTAGACTTATGCTGTTGCACTTGCCTACCAGTGTTCCTTAACATTCGTATATGAAACATTCATCCCAATACTGAGATTTATAGCACAGAAACATGTGCCACTTCTGGTGAGTGCCAAAGCAACACCTTTAGAAAGCACAATTACAGGGTTTTGTGAATGCAAAAGTATATTTTGGGATTTATTATGTTTTGAAATTTACTTGTGAGAGGCATTGATGTAATTGCATGAATTTGTTTCTGTATTTTGCATTATGAATACTTGATGTCCTAGGGGCTTCCATTGAATCTAAAGAGCAATTGTGGGCATAGCCGTGGCAGTAGGAACCTTGAAAAAAGCATTGCAGAGCAGGGTTGCTGAATCATGAGGGATTGCAAATTGGGATAGGCAAGGAGTTAGTCTTGGAGAATAGGCAAAAAGATCTTTGGGGAGAAGCCAGAGAATGAACAATGAAAGAGGGCTAGAGTGGTTGCTCGTGATTGCTATGGGCATAAATACATTAGACAATCCCTTTGGATTGGATCGGTTTTACTTTGAAGTTTGACAAAGTCTCACCCAATGAAAGGAGTTCTTTTTCTTATTCTCTCAAGATAGTTTTCACCCTTTGAGTGTTATACAAGTTGCAGTCCTTGAAACATGTGTTAAAGGTTGTGTTTAACAACTAAATAATCTAGTAGGTTGTGATATGAAACATATTTTGATATGCATGTGGACCAACTGGCTGTTAATTTATATGTGGATTGGTTACAGGTTAGGGAACATATATCTTCTTAGTTGAGAGTAATTTTGAATGAAAGTTGATTTGTTGCGAAGGGTTGACCTCTATACTCGTCGATGTCTAAAATACCAACATGTTTTTCAATATCCTAAGAGCAACCATGATTTATTTTTAATAAGCTAATGATTATTGAATCATACTAATACCACATCAAATGACATGATAAGACATTTTTATTAAGTAAATGTGTAAACAAAGTTGTAATTCACATTATTAGTGGAGAGTATTTGCCTTAGCACATACTTGGAGTTTCTTTTGACATTTAAATTGCTTCTCGGGAAAATGTACCAATGATTATTAGTATCAAAACTGCACTATTACAATTTAGCCTTCTCATCGCCCTCATGCATGCTTAAGGAGTATTCCATCTGGCATTCATCATTATTCACCTCACATAATTGGTTACCCTCATACTTTTTCAGACATCTTGATCTATTACAAACATACTTCCATACAAAGATGATTGCATATGATCTTTTAGAAGCAAACATGGCAATTTTGAATGTTAGAAGATTTTATGCATCGTATTTGAGAAGTTCCACAAATTTCAATCATCTATCTAGAGTTCTCTGTTTGCACATTTCATGTCCATGAGACTTGTCTTCACTCCATTATCTTCTTCACTAGAATTGGCCTTCAAATATAAAAGACTAGAAGAAGACGTCTTTCTAGCTTAATATTGAAGTTTGTTGTCATAGGCGGCTTGCTAGGTCGGTGAAAATGAGGTATTTTTATCTCTCCCACCAGGGTTCAAGTCCCCCAAGAAGTGACATGTTTTCCCTTCATATGTCAATGCATGGCCATTAAGTTAGGCTATAAGGTAACAACAACAAAGTTTAAATCACATCCCACCTCTTGATAGGTGGTGGGTGTTCAACACCTGTTAACAAGGAAGCATCTCTAAGACGTTTCCAATACTAAAGTTTATTAATGTTGTTTCTTGCTCAGAAACACCCATCTTAAAGGTGAGTGGAAGCGAGTGTTGTTATTGCCCCCCTCGGGGTAGAATTCCCCTAAAAAGTGATATGTTTGCTATTTGTAGGGTGAGGCATGGCCGTTGAGTTATGTTGAGAGGTGACACCAAGAACGTTTAAAAGATGTCCCACCTCTTGATAGGTGGTGAACGTTCGACACTTGTTAATCAGGAAGCATCTCTTAGATGTTTCCAATATTGAAGTTTGTTAATGTTCTTTGTTGCTCATAAACACCCATCTTAAAGACTAATGCCTAGTATGGCAATGCAACCATGTCCCTAGATGTGTGGGCCCATCCAGATTATTTCCATAAGTTGATCATTGTGTATGCTTGAGATATACATTTCTTATCCTTGCTAGTGTTGAAAATGTAGTATTCACTTTCGACCACGTCTGACCTTATATTGTAATCATTATTATATTTCTAGGTTTTGCTAAGCCTAACCTTGTAATGTAGGGTCATAACCCCTCTTGGGAAAAGTGCCCTACCTCCTGAGTTGTGTATATATACACAACTCTCATTTGTAATTATCATTCAAGCAATTCTTTCTTTCTTTATAGAAGTGAATTTCCTAAGGGCACCTACCAAGTGTTGCGCTCTCTTGTGCTTGTGTTTATTTCTCTCTCTATTTCCCTTGTTATTCGGTTCTCTCTTTGTCCAGGGTTGTGCTCTCCTTGGCTATTTTCTTTTCAAGTGTTGGTTTGTTTTTCCCTTTATTGTAGGATTTGTGTTTGTTGGTTTTGTTTGATTCTCTTGCCATTTCTTGTGAATCTCAACATGTTATCAGAGCTAGTGTGAATCTCACTTACTCAATTCAATATGAACTATTCTAAAGATTTTTGGCCAGTGGCATTGCTTTAGGCTTCTCTTCGATTGCGGAACTAGGGTTTTTAGATCATATTTTTTTCTAGGGTTTTCTATTTCACCTAGGGTTTAAAGTTTAAACCCTCTTGCAGCACCAACACTTTCTTTCTTCCTTTATTATGTAGCAAGAGGTGGCACATTTCATTTTTTTTTTGGAATAAGATGGTACCTCTCTTTCTCTTGGGTCTATCAATGCAAACTGCTAAAGAATTTATGGAGCCTTCTTTTTTGTGCTATTGTTGAACTCGATGGACTCATCTTATAATGCACATTTGGTTGTGCACTCTCCATATGGGTTGTTCCTCTTTGTTTATTGAGAGTGATGTAGTGGAGAGAAAGTGATCATTTGGTCATATTGATGGGTTATAAAGGGACATAGATGATGGTTTTAAAGTGGTTGCCTTAGGTTATTGTGATACAAG
Organism: Picea sitchensis; assembly: GCA_010110895.2. Taxonomy (NCBI): domain Eukaryota; kingdom Viridiplantae; phylum Streptophyta; class Pinopsida; order Pinales; family Pinaceae; genus Picea; species Picea sitchensis. Next base: position 12,804 of record SNQJ01S0208279.1, on the reverse strand, counting down.
GCATGCTTCTCAACCTCTCAAGTTGGTTCATAGTGACATTTATGGGCCTATGTGCACTCATTCTCTTGGGGGAGATAAGTACTTCCTTACCTTCTTTAATGAAGTTCCTACTCATGGTTTGTTAGGATTTTTTTCGTTGCTTCTTACACATGCTTCATTGGATCTCTCTCCTTCACATTATGATGTTGATGGCGAGGACATTATTGATGACTCATCCAGATCCTACCTTGCATATCTCTCTTCTTCTATACCTCTACTAGAGGCCATCTTCACCAATGCGTGCAATCATAATGGTATGGGAGTTATTGCGCTCATGGGGGATAATATGTAATGTCTTCTCTATGTGGCCTTTTTTCAACATTAAGGGGGGATGTGGATCTTGTGATGTAATGCGTGCTTTCCGTGGCCCCTGTTTAACATTAAGGGGGGTGTGAATGCCGCTTTTTGTGGTCCCTTGTCAACATTAAGGGGGGATGTGAATCTTGTGATGTAGTACTTGCTTTTCATGCCCCCCTGTTTAGATGAAGGGTGGATGTTGAATATAACGGTGTAATCTTCATTTTTGGCCACATTCGAGGTTATATTAAGTTGGATATTTATACACCCACTCTTATTTGTATTTTTGCCATGATTAACCTTATATTGAGTTGAGTATTTATACACCTACTCCCATCTGTATTTCGACCATGATTGACCTTATATTGAGTTGGGTATTTATACACTTGCTCTCATTTGTACACATCATTTTTCTCCTTGGCCTTGTCTTCAGCTTAAGGGGGGATGTTGAAAATGGTAGCTTCACTTTCAGCCATGACCGACCTTATGTTGTAATCATTATTATATTTCTAAGTTTGGCTAGGGTTGACCTTATACACGTAGGCTCATGACCCTCTTGGTAAAAGTATCCTACCTTGTACATGTAGGTTCATAACCCTTCTCGGGGAAATCGAGAAACATTATAGCCTAACTTAATTGTTAGAGTTAACTTTGTTTTGGTAGTAGACTTATCATGTATTTTATTCATCCTCCCTCCCTCTTTAACATGTTTCATGTTTATTGGTATTCTTGAAATGGTTTGTGCACAGTGGAATTATACATGTGCTATTATTGTTTATATTTGTTTGTTCTTGTACCATTTTATGCATTGTGTGTGGCATTGAAGAGGGGGAGAATGAACATACACGTGGAATTCAGTTTTCTGATAGATCCATTACAGAAGGTGATAATGCAAGTAACAAATATTGTCGGATTGAGGGCATATATTGTGCCAGTGTACCTCAACTGAAACCATCAGCTTACTTTAAATAATACCAGTAAATGAAGTTGAATTGAATTGAGAAAATCTTAGCTGACACTCATTTACAAAATCTTTAAACAAATAATCTTGAAGAGATAATAGAAAACACAAGTAATAGAATTTCCTTTCTGTTTATGCAGGGCTTATACTTCCGGCATTTGTTAGGCCCATTTTGGACTCTATGGATTCATCTGAGGCAGTTCCACAACCAAGTCTAAATAAGGTGATATTCCACATTTCCTTATTGGACCTGTCTTCCAAAGCCACGAGTTATGTTTTCTTGGTATATAAAGGCTGATTGATCTTTTCTATTTATATGTGCAGGTTGTTGCAGGCATGACAGGAAAAAAGCTTGAATAAGATGCTTAATTCAATTGCAAAATACATGCTTAAAGTAGTTCTCCTGGACTCTCCATAGCATTGTGAGAGAAATCAATTGCTGCCTAAAGAGAGACTCATTTTGACAATATTTATGTCTGGGGACTGATCATCCCTAATACCTTCCAATATTCAAATAAGCTTTGGGGCACTCTTTGGCATGTTTTTCCTTTCTGGTACATGTTGTTGTATTAGTCTTTTTTGGACTTGGTAAAAGGTAGAGAAAATCATGTTGTTCCCATGGATATAGGGAATTTTCTTTTCATGTTAAAAATATGAATTTTTTTTCATAATCATTGTGAAAATCAATGTGATTAAATTGTTGAAGTTTCAATCTAAAATTTTCTTAGTCATAAATTTGTTCTTTTAATATCTTATAGTAGACAAGTTTTCTTGAACCAGGCTTCTAAAGTTATGGGGAATATAATGTACTAGAGTATACAAGTCATTGTTGAATCAAGCAACCATGAACCCTACCTTCATCCTAAGAATGACACAAATCCACCATGGATGATTGTATTCTAAATTTCTTTCAAAAGGATGTTAGTAATGAAAAGAATCTTTGTGGAGACGATAGTATCCTCCCTCACTCCATTACTAACATTTTTGGTGGTTTCAGCGCTATGCCCTGTGGGCTGTATTTGGCTTGTGGTTGTTATCTTTGTGATGTTATAGGGTATCTTGCTAGAATGGCATATCCCTATGCCTTAATTTTGTTCCATGTTAAGACTCATAAATTTTGTGTGTTGACTTTGCCATTGGGGGCATGTGTTGTGAATAACCACACATGCATAACAATTGTGGGATGGAGATGGTTTATTATGCATTACCTGCACCAAAAGCTTTGCAATCCAGAAACTGGCTTTGGGTTGCAAGTCCCTAGATTGATGTGATAACATTCTCTCTCTCAGGTTCTATCATCGTCGGTGGTTTTGCTGTCATGCCTTGTGAGTTGTCTTTGGCTTGTGGTTATTATCTATATGATGTTACATGGTGTTTTTGCTACAATGGTATATGCCTATGTTGGGATTCCGTTCCACATTAATACTCATAAATTATGTGCATGTGTGTAGTTGTCGTTCGCTGTAGGTTGTGAATAATCCCACATGCATAACAATTGTGAGGTGGATACTTTATAACGTAGATGGAAAAATCGTCGTTTGATCATCGAAAATGTTTAGGAAAAATCACGATTTACGGTAAAAATTGTTTAGGAAAAATCACGATATTCTCCTAGAAACCGCATCTGTTGAGATAAAAAACAAAAAGAGGGGATTGGATGGAACCAAAACGCTAACCCAAAAACTTGCAGTAAAAATAGAAAAAACCAGCACTAAACAAGTGTGCTAGGCTAAACCAAAAGTGCCTTAGAGAGAAAAAGATGCCCAAGCATGAGTGTGCTATACATGAGATGCACAAATGCACATAAAAGAGAAAACATGCCAACCACAAGAGAATGCCAAAGATGTAGTGTTAGTAGGCTTAAAACACTCATATTAGAGAGCCTTACCTCAATGTTAAAAAAATGATTTACAAATGAGGTTTGAGTTGTGTATTTATACACAACTGATGTAGGCCATCCTCCCAAGAGAGGTTATGGGATCACATATGTAGGTTGCATTCTCCAACAGGGTTATCGAGCTTACATATCAAAGTTGGCTAATTCAGCGTGAACCATAACCTAGTATTACAAGAAATGATGGCCTTTGCCATAATTGATGCCTAACCAAATGTATTAATGACACAATAGGAGATGGACATGGCCATATGTGAGGATTACACTATTACCCCATTTGCTTCATGACAAATCTACCATCTAACTAGACTCAAGGTGCTCTTTTCATCCAAAGCTCATATGTTTGAATAATCGTCCAATCTAGCAACAAAATTATCAAATTCTCCCTTCACATCCTTATGTAGATGATTTGGAAATATTCTCAGATGCACTCTTTTCACTCCATTTGCCACCTTGCTATCGTTATGTGGTGCCTTCCACTTCCCATTGCTTTGAGCAATGAGGCCTTCATCATAAAATCTTGGGTTCAAGGTATGTGCTAAAGTGTGCAATGGAGTGTTGAACTAGTTCCACCTCTCAACTTTGATTTTCTTGACCAAATTAGGGAATGAGCATCAACAAATAGAAGTTGAGGTGACCCCCGTGAAATGATTTCCACAATTTTCTCAACCATGGTATCCATGCCATTGTAACCCTGTCCCATGTAAGGTTTGTTCGTGTCGACGCTTCGGAGAAGCTCAAATGCAGGTGATGTGAACTTGAGCAAAAAATCTATCTTGTGCCACAACTCATTAATACACAATCTGCACACCATAGTTCCCCACTTTGAATCTCCTCGTCTCCACTCAACACGAAGTTGACTTATAAGTTATCACCATAGAAACTAATGGCTGCTTAACCTCAACAAGGAGTTTGAGGTATATCTTGTCTCAACAAGTTTCAACAATCCTAGCCTAGAGTATTATCAAAATATTGGTTGAGATTGGTGGTGGTTGGTGATGAATTTGATTATGCCCCTAGGCTGCCCTGTGATCTCCTTAATCCATGGAACTTTATTCTCAATCTCTTCTGAAATTAGATTTAAATTATGGACAGTGCAAGGTGTTAAAATATAATAGATGTGCTTGTTTAACCATAGACAATATCACTATTGTCACCCAACCATAGGTCGAAGCCATCCCTGAGCACCTTAACCTTGACAGAGAATCATTCCGGAAGCAAACCTTAGACTGGATAGCCAAACAAAGGTGGCGCACCTTTCTCCAAGGATAGCGCACCAAGCAAGAGTAACAAGAGCTGATCAGAGAGTCCAAACCATAACCAAAAGAGAGTCCAAGCCAAAACCGAAATCTGCTAGTTGCAGCAGCTGCAACAACATCTCTCCTCCAAACTTGTGCACAAACTGGCCAACTGTAGTGCGCACAAGTGTTGCTTCTGCAGTTTTGAGAATACTGGCTAGAATGAAGACTAGCCTCCTGTATTTATACTATTTCTTGCAAACTGCCTAGGCCAACTTCTCATTCTGGGTACAAATTCTTTAGTATATAACATTTCCTTTAGCCGACTTCTTCTCTTGGAGGCTAATAACCCAATACAAGTCATTCTCTTGAGCCGACTTGTCTTCTAGGGTTATTAACCAATTAATTAGGGTTTCTTCTTGCTTCTCGAAATATTCTATTCTCGTCAGGTTTACACGTGGAGGTGAATACCTCTTGCAACTACCATAATATCGACATTCCCTCCTAGCTAGGGAGGTATTGAAGGTAATGGTCTTGAGCAAAAACATACCATTCACCCGGTAGCATCAACATAGTCGTATAGACTATCTCATGATTAGATCATGAGCACCATCATCACTATCAGTGTCATCAGTTGCATCATCTCTCAAAACCATACTCCATCTGAGTAATCAGACATGATGCTGGATAAGTTACTCACTCCACAGAGTGACACAAGAGCCATTCTTCTAATCCAGACATATGTCCTAGAAGAATAAATGTCCTGGACCATTTTTCGTCAGGGGAATCTCTGTCCATTGATCATCCATCCAGCTAATAATCATTTCCAACACTATTGATAGTTTTCAAGGCAATCAGAATGATGTCATTCAATAGAACACACCTGTGTCTATCCATAGTAGTACACAACTACAATCCAGTGGTACACTGCCACACCAAGTAGCACACAAATACTTGATCAGTGACGTATAGTCATAATCAGTGGAACACATCCACCACAGTAGTATACATCTACTCTTCGGAGACATACAATCTCCATAACAATCATATCATCTGATATCAACCTGCACAAAAAAACAATGTTATGATACAAACTGAATCATTTGGGCCATTCTTCCACTCACATCTGTTAGATCTCGAAGAGCATCTGTCCTCATAGAGTAAAACATCAATGATGAGCTATTTGGACTATTCTTCTCAAGCAAGGAAGAATAACTGTCCCGATTTCTGAGCCTGGACCATTCCTCCGGCACTAAACAAAGTGCAACCTAGAGAGAATGAGTTTGCCCTAGGGAATGCCTGTCCCTGATTGCTGAACTTGGACCATTCATCTATCTGGGCCATTCCTCCGGCACTAAACAAAGTGCAACCTGGAGAGAATGAATCTGCCCTAGGGAATGACTGTCCGGACCATTTCCTAAGGAAATGACTGTCTTGCACCAACCTCCAAAACAAACCATTCTTCGAAACTGCTCACAACTGTGAGCTTCGAAAGAATGACTGTCCGGCGAGGTGGACCAGTCTTCTTGACTACTACTGAGAGTGACCGTCAAGAAGAGAGATTGTCCTAGACCATTCCCCCACACTGGCCACAAGGGGAATCACTGTCTATGGTACATCAACAATCCATCGAATCATTTTCATTACGAAAATGACTGTTCGATTTGGACCATTTTCTAAACTGGAAAATGCATGTTCGTCAGAAATCTCAAACCACTTTCCGAACTGGAAAGGAACTGCTCATATTGGACCATTTTTCGAATTGAAAAATGACTGTCCATAAATCAATAACAGATCAGTGCTCCCTCCCAACCTGAGAGTCATCTCTTCCTTTTTCAATAAGGAAGTCGTCTCCACGAGCTCCAACTTGAGTACACAAACTCTTTCATTTTGGACAGATGCTTTACCAAAATATCTTCTTATCTGCTCATCTGTGGAGATATATATATTGGAGAATCACTTCTCTTTTCTGGACTTTATCATGGAGAATGTAATGCTTGATCTCAATGTACTTTAGACTTTTTGGAACACTGGTTTTCTTTGAAGGCTTCATATAGATCTGATCAATATAGTATATCATTGTTGGATTCATCTTTTGTTTTCTGCTGGCTCATAACATCGTGGCAAGGGTCAAACTGGAACATATCCAAGTGGTACTTCTTCTGCCATCATAAGAGTTTTGTCATGGATTGGCAATCCATCATCCTTGAGTTCTGAGTAGCCATTCTGATTTTTATCATAGAAGGTTTTCACCACGCTTCTGTTGTGCATGAGAGGCTTTGCACCAAGTTGTTTGAATCCATACAAAATCTTCTTCCATCTGCATACAAGGGTCTCTTTCTGATATACCTCAAAGCCTTGAGGTTGCTCTACATATACTCTTTGTTCAATTATTATGGAAGCAGGTCTTTGCATTCATGTCGATGTAAACTCCAACCCATGGATATTTAAGACAATATAATGGCTCATGTAAAGGTATATCTGGTTTACTGGAACAAACAATCATATCATAGTCTTCTGTCACGGGAGAGCCTCTAGTTCGGATCTCGCCAATGCTTTCATTCATAAGTCTTCCATACCAGATTTAATTTCATCACAACTTTAGGTTCCTCTGCTTGATTGCTTTTAGTGAGTTCATATTAAGGGTAGTAGTCTTGTGATTCTTGATACCAACTGGTTGGTTGTTGCGGCTTTTCTTTCTTTCTTGGAATCTTCATGTTCTTCCCTCATGTTTCTCTTTAGCTCTTGGGTCCATGGAGTTTTCTATAGATTCCATGCCACGAAGATTCCAACTTCTTCCCTTTCATCATAGGATCATGGATGTGGATGGACAACTAGGATGCACAGTCTCTTTTGAAGGCTTCTTCTAAGTCAAAGCGAACGTATTGCTTGTAGATTTTCGGAGTCCTATCAGCCGGGCCTATTAGATTACGTCTTTGACCACAATTAGGCTCTAAGTTTCAACTACGTCATGTAAAGTGTTTTTTGTTGTTTTAGGACAGCTAACAATCCAAGAACTTCTTGCTGATTTGTTACGGTTGCACTTCAATTTTAGGTGCTATAGCATGTAGTTTTAGTAACTTGAAGTTAGCACATGCATATAAAAGTAAGTACAACACTCCTAAAGATCTTTACAACTGAAAATAAAACCCAGGATCTAAAAGACTAACACACACATTTTTGTACACATGTATTTTGGTCAACATGACCGGATAAAACCCATGGGAAAACCGGTTTGGGATATCTGTCTATATAATGATGATTAAAGCAAGAGATACAACAAGTAATGAAATACAATGGAACTTGTATACATAGCAAGCTCCTCCACGAGCCTTTACAGAACCGAGGAGAAAGAAATGCCTAAGCTGGCGGTCGCCCTCACCGCTTGTTTGCCCTCACGTATTTGGGCGGAAGCCCTAGCTCATGATGGCAATGAAGAAATCCCTCCAGGAATGTCCTCTCCTGTGCCTCCTCTGCTTGAAGCTGTCGGGCTTCGAAGATCCTCAAGCATATCTGCTACTAGGTAGTTGTCATTCCTCTCAACATGTGCACCCCTCTCCTAGCAGAAATGATCACAAAAAATAAACAGCCGAGCCATAATTTGAATGTTTCTCTCCACAGAAACAAGTGCCCAATCTCTCATCTCCCTATGCATCGGACCTCATCTTGATCTGACAAGACCTCCTCCTCAGATGAGCAAATGAAGGAAAAAGAATGAGCCCTCCTCCTCAAGACGCGCCCCTCCTCCATATGCATGCTCCCTCTCAGAAGTAAAGGCTGTGGCTCCATGGAAATGATCTCCATGCAAGCTCAAACCAACCTCAGGCTTCTCCTCAAGCTCTCAAGGGTTTTACTCAAACCCTCCTGAAAGTCTTCCCTCCTTCTCCTCAAGATGTGCGCCCCCCTCCTCTTCTCCAAGAACTCTCAGAGTGAAGAATGAGTCTCAAAATATCTTTACCCCTCTTTAGCCTCTTCATGCCAACCCTAAAAGATCAATGGCCTAGATTAGATCTAGCCAAGTCTAAATCAATGGGTGAGAGATCAGCTCCAATAATCTCACTAAGAGCCACTTTCCTTGATTTGCTTTATGTCTATTAATTCACCCACATTGTGAATTAATTGTCCTTTATGACTCAAAATTGACATATTTCACTTTTTTGACTTAAAACTCCTAAGTCAAAGTGAAATTAAATCATAAAGTAAAGTACAACACATTGTGAATTAATTGTCACTTTATGACTTAAGTGACATATTTCACTTTTGACTTAAAACTCCTAAGTCAAAGTGAAATTAAAATCATAAAGTAAAGTACAAGGGTAATAGTCTTCCCCCTTTGTGCTTAAAGACTCATAAGCACATGGGGACCACTTTCCAAGGTACCCAAATCTTAACACGTATTGCTTTTCATGGCTGCTACCATATACATATACTCCATCATCTTCAATGGATCATAGGATTAGCTCCTTCCTAATCCTTGCATTCATGTATGAATGCATGCTCTTCTTTTGGAAATATATAATCGGCTCCCTCCATCTAACAGAGTCCACGCTTCTGTCTGCATCCTTTATTGCCTTTTGTAAAGTGTCACAAGTCTTTTTCCAATTTCCTCTTGATTGTTGACTTCTTTCTGTCTTTACTTCTTCTAGGTTTCTTCAAGATTTATTCTGATTTAGGCTTATCTTGCAGTTGTTACTTATGTAATAACTTCCACATGAATTGTTACGAGAGGTTGTTGATGTACTTCATCCTTTCATGTGTATTGTCTGACTTGTAGTCATAGTGATAACAATCCTTATCTTGTTGTTCTTCCATAGGTATAGTTTCTCTTGGAACATATTATCTTCTAGGAAATAGATATGCAAGATAGGAAATAGATATGCAAGATATGTACAAAAAACATGGTATATACAAGAACTATGAAGAGTATTGTTACCTTGTCTTAGAAGAAGAAGTCTGTTTCATCCTGCTTAGTCTTCTTTGAAGGTTCCTTTTCTTCGGCAACTGATGCTTCATGTGTCTCCTTCCTTTTCTTTAGCTCGGGACAATGATTCTTGTATTGACCATATTTTCGACAGTTGAAGCATTGTATTTTTGACATATCTTTCTCTTGATTTGGCTTCTTCCTTGAGCCAAACTTCCTTTTGTTCCTGAAATTCTTGAATCTTGCTGTGAAGGCTTGATCATCGTATTTCTTTTGAGGTTTCTCTTTTGCATTAATCCTTGATTCTTCTTGTGCACAACAAGTCCAAAGTTCTTCAAATGTAGGATACTCCTTCCTTGTGTTCATGCTTGCGGCAAATGCATCCCATGTCTTGGGAAGACCGTTGAGTACTATATTTACCAGTTCCTTCTCTAAAATGATTTCTTCAATAGCTTGTAGTTGATCTCTTAACTGAGAGATTCTCACAAAGTATGATGTTATGCTACCATCATCATTCATCTTCATGTCATGGAGCTCATTCTTCAGACTCATTACTTGTCCAATATTTTTGACTGAGAAGAGATTTGTTAGGGCATCGTACATCTTCTTAGACGAATCAAGATGGGAGATATAGGGTATCAAGTGGTCTTTTATAGAATCCACTATGATACTCATGGCATTGATGTCATTGTCTTTGAACTTCTCCATAACTGCAACGTTATGCGATTCCTTCTCTTTTCCTTCTTCAAACTCTGGTTCCACAATCTTTCCTTTCACGATATCCAACACTTTGTTTTTGGCAAGGATGAGATCAATCCTTGTCTTCCATGCTCTGAAGTTAGAAGCCCCTTCTAACTTGTTTTCTGACTTCATAGAGTAAGTCATGTCTGCTTTGACTTGGTCAACCATAGATTTGACCAAAAACTCAAACTTGACGTCTTAGCTTGCTGAGAGTACCAGGAGATGCGCTAGGCTAGGGCGCACTGGTGTATCCGAAAATTAGGTCAATCCCTTCACTTAAGGTGCCTTAACGAGAGGGTTAGGGTTTCTACAACTGCACTTGCTAGTAACCTTAGCGACAGTAACTGCTCCTGCTAGAAACCCTAGCGGAAGTTCTTCAACGAGCTTAGTATCCTTATGGCTATGCTCCCTTCCAGTGGATAGACTGAATGAAGGAGGTGTGGGCCCATAACCTGTTAGAATATAATGGATGTGCTCGTTTAACCATAGACAATATCACTATTGTCACCCAACCATAGGCCGAAGTCACCCCCGAACACCTTAACCTTGACAGAGAATCACTCTGGAAGCAAACCTTAGACTAGATAACAAACAAAGGTGGCACACCTTTCTCCAAGGATAGCGCACCAAGCAAGAGTAACAAGAGTTGATCAGAGAGTCCAAACCATAACCAAGAGAGAGTCTAGGCCAAAACCGAAATCTGCTAGTTGCAGCAGTTGCAACAACAACTCTCCTCCAAACTTGCGCACAAACTGGCCAACTGCAGTGTGCACAAGTGCTGCTTTTGCAGTTTTGAGAATATCGGCCATAATGAACACTGGCCTCCTGTATTTATACTATTTCTGGCAGACTGCCTGGGCTGAGTTCTCATTCTGGGTACTAATTCTTTAGTATATAACATTTCTTTTAGCCGAATTCTTCTCTTGGAGGCTAATAACCTAATACAAGTCATTCTCTTGAGCCGACTTG